>VCCN01002953.1:325676-347292 GCA_006491835.1 Architeuthis dux | reverse complement strand
CTCGTGGCATTTGTCTCAGTTACTGGGACTTGGGATTCTCCCGGCTCAAGTTCTGCCTGCACGTCCGTGTGCAGGACCCCACCCTGAAAAGACCGTGTGTCATATTTGCCGTCGTGGGTATGCGAATAAAGAAACAATCGATTCTTCGAGACCGCCATAGCCTCGAAGTTCGGAGAAACACGGCCCATTATGGATACGTCCAGGGGTCCTTGTGGCATGCTCAGGATTCGTCCTGAGAGAAGTTGCACAGGATATTGAAGCCTTTGGGCCGTGGAGATTGTTCCCATGCACCCGGGATCCGTCCCAAGTTACACCCGACCAAACGAAAGTAGCGTCCAACGAAATTGTTTTAGCGTTGGCCAAAAAACGGAAACTGATTGAATAGAAATTTTTAGGCCGTGTCTTCAAATATTTGTAAGAAGTCTTGGTGATAAAAATGTCGAAAGAAAAGTAGACGAAATTGTACTGTCTACTGACATATGTGATATAGCACAGTTAGTATTTTTATAAGAGGAATTGATGACAATTTTAGTGTCTTTGAAGCTTCACGGAAAAACAACAGGAACAGACATATTTGACAAAGTAAAATCATGCCTAGAAAATCTACAAGTCGTTTTCAGTAAACTCATCAGTGTTTGTTCTGATGGAGCTTCATCGATGATCGGTAAAGCCGTTGCGACTACAATTCTACTTGGAAACTTTTTAGATCGTCCTAAAGTATTATTGCATTATACACCAAGAGTCGTTGTGTGGGAAAACTTTAAACTTGCAGCATGTTATGATAAAGGTTGTGAAATTAATAAAATTAGAACAAGAGCATTACAAGGCGAGAATTTAGATAATATTGCGAAATGTTAGATTTGAAATCTGGCGATCTTGTTCTCTATTGTTAGGTGCGTTGGCTTTCTAGAGGACAGGTTCTAAGTAGAATTTGAAAACTGAAAAATACTGTTCATAATTTTCTAGAAAAGAAAAGTGTTGCTGCCTGAGGAAAGAGCTCCTTATGTGATAACAATTGGTCATTTGATTTAGCATTCTCAGTTGATGTAACCAACCATCACAATGATCTAAATTTGAAACTGCAGTGTTTCCTAGCTTAGTAAATTATATCAATGCATTCAAAATGAAACTAAAACGGTTCATCTCTCAGCACGGAATGAGGATTTGAACCAGTTTTTGCATTTTAAAGAACAGAATGAGTGCGCTGAGCATAATGGCACTTTTACAAAATATATTGAAATATTTGTCATTTGAAAGTCATTTTTGCGATTTTGTTGAAGAAGAAGACTGTCTACTCATCATCTATAAACCCATTTTCACTTACTGAACAAAATATCATGAAGATACCTAGTAACCTACAAATGGAAATGATTGACTTAAAAACAAATTCGTTATTGAAAATGAAATTTGATGAGTTTCCTTCAGTTCCAAATGATGTTGACATGATTAATTTCTGGCGATCATTACCCGATGAACATTTTCCAGAACTAAGAAAATTTTCCCAGTGTTATAGCTATCGTTTCCAGGGGCGGATCCAGACTCTTGAGCCGACCGTCTTCCAAATTGTCTTCTTTTTTTGTGGGGGGGTTGAAAATTATGTTTTTTGTGTTAGGGGGTTTTGAAAAGTATGTATCCAAGAGTTTCAGTGCTAAAAAGATAGATAAAAAATTTCGGAAGAATTCTGAGGGTCTCAAAGGTTGTCATGTGTTGAGACGAAAATATGTAAAACTCGGAAGACGCTCAGAAAACAGTATAAATAAATATGTATGGGGATGCGGAGATGGCAAGAATTCATCATTATACCTTTTCCCGATCAAATTCTTTCTCTCGAACAGTCAGTATTGTAATTCTGGAACCCAACTGAAACATGTACAGGTTAAAAGTTAGAGTTAGGAAAATGGTTTTCGTAACAATAAAGACCCAGCACTTTCGGTCTTTTTGGGAAATTTAATCTTTTTTGAGGGGGGGCGGGGTCGTACTTTAAAATCATGGGCGTTAGCTTTTGGAGACTAACGAAAAAGACCCATGAATTCTATTAAGAGACAAATTTCAACTAATTTAACACAAAAACTTTTAACTTGCTCTAGAAAAGGTATAGCCACTTGTCAGAGTGGATCGTTGGCTACTGGGCAGACCATGACCTTCTTTTGTTATCAATTGAGATAAGCAGGTTGATGTGCTCGAACTGTCTACCAGGGGCGTAGCTGGAGATGGGGGTCCCTGAAGGCCGATCCAACATTTAGTGGGATTTGTTATTGTATAATGTTAGTAGAAATACAGTGGGTGAACTACTATTCATAAAGCTTTGGGGGGATTTAAAATCACCCCACCCCTCCCTCGGCTGCACTCTTTGTTGCTACTAATACTATAAGTGTGGCAGGCACAGACGAAAAGATTTAAAACTCGGAAGACGCTTAGAAAACTGTATAAATAACAATTTTGGCAAACATTCTGAGAGTCTTGAAGGTTGTCATGTGTTGAGACGAAAAGATTTAAAACTCGGAAGACGCTCAGAAAACTGTATAAATAAAAATTTTCGGAAAAATTCTGAGGGTCTTCCAGAGGGGAAAATTGAATTTGAGTACAAGAGTTGTATGTTGGGTTCTCAAGCGTCAGGCTTTAGGCCGGACAGTTCGGCTTTTGGGGCGCTCTGTCCTACGTCCGGCACCAGCTCGAGCCGGACGTTAATTAGTTCTCCTTTTTAGAGTCTGACTAAAAACCTTATTACTTATTACTTCAGATATATTTTTTTAAGGTGGGAACTGAAAACAACCGATAACGTATTTTTTTAATTATATGTAGTTGCCGTTGTCAACACTGCTTATGAGCCGCAGTGTAAGTTTTTTTAATTATATGTAGTTGCCGTTGTCAACACTGCTTATGAGCCGCAGTGTACGACTCACGTTGTCAACATGTCCGCGAGAGTCAGTCTACCCGAATCCTCCCTTTCTGTCTGGAGCAGTGGCTTTCAACCTTTTTTCATTACCAAAGACCCCTTTTATTTAAATGAATTTGCTCACGGATCCCAGGCTTTTGAAAGGTCTGCCTACTCAACAAGCTCACGAACCCCAGGCATTTGAAAGGTCAGCCTACTCGATATGTTCACGGAACCCAGGATTCTGAAAGGTCTACAAGATCACGAACTCTCGGCAATACATTCGCCCAAACCCACCCCTGCATGCCCTATGGGATGAAAACGTTGGTGAAGCACGGGAGTTCAATCCCTGGGTCAGAGCTGCATCATAAAGAAGAAGTAAAAGTTACGAATTCTGATCGGTTCTCTGGGAACGACACCGGAGATGGCAGCCATAGGAATGCGAACAACATACCCTAGTGGATCAAATGAAGGATTCTGTTCGAAGTTCCTGGGAAGTTACCGAATGCGACAGAGGGCCGTAAAGAACAGTGATTGAAACGTTGTAATAAAAACAACAAAGACGAGAAAACTGGTCTTGAAAGAATAAATGTATAATAGTAACAATACATCCTCTAAAATTATTCAGACAGAAAAGAAAGCCGGAGGACACAGTGACCGAAACGTTTTGATAAAGACAACAAAGACGAGGAAACTGGTCTTGAATTAATGTATAATAGTAACAACATTTCGTATAAAAGAAATCAGCCAAAGATATTAAGTACATTGGAATAGTTTTTAATACCGCGTGCTTTAACACAGTTTCCAGTCTTAAGATGATTCATTCCTTAACTGGTTCCAACTTGACAGAGACGAGCACCCCGCCCGTATCAGATAATCTTAAGTATTTGTATAATCTAATGTAATCAGCATTTGAAATAGTTGCAATACTTATGAATATGCTAAATAAGCGTGAGATCTATTGAGCTCTTTTTTCATAAATATGACCTTAAGAGGAAAAATTGTCATATACATGCGGCCTTAGTCTGCTTGGTGGCTGAGATAGTTGCACATTTCCCACCGATTCCAAAGTCGGTCTTCAAGTCCAGGAAAAAGCCATGATTTCAATGTTAATTTTCAAAGCAGGCAGACAGGCCCCTGCCCACTTGGATGATTGACCCAACACACGGGGAATTATATTTCTTTTTATCACGTGACTCTTTAGAGATATTAGCTTTAAGTAGCAATTGACCTTCCTAAAGTGATTAACTTAAGTTTAGATTAATAAATAAAATCCTCTTTGTTGTTTGGGCTACTGAACCCGTTCGCAGAGTTGATCCACTTTTTTCTGACAGTCTCACCACACGAAAGGTCTTTCTAATTACCACCAACACTTTCTGCTAAAGCCCTCTCGAGTTGCCATTTAGTTAGTCATCAAACAGCGTCTTTGATCGGTCGATTTTACGGATGTCGGCCAAAGAAAACAAGATGTTTGATTAAAAAATCTTTCCTCAAAAACTGGACTTGTTTAAGGCAATTTACTTCCACTAAATCAAGTCTGGTCCAAGTAAAACTCAATTCCTAATCACCCAACAATCGAAATCAGGATCAATACTTTACAAGCAAGTCGCAGATTGAATGCTCAGGCCTTTTGTATCATGATTTCAATCAGTACAGGTATCCCCCGCTTTACGTAGCTTTGCTTTACGCCACTTCGCTTTTACGAAAGACCTCAAGCCGCCATATCTTTGAACTGCGTCTGTGAGCATCTGTGCTTTATCTCGATTTATTATTTTAGCAAGATGTGTCCTAAGGTATCAGAAAAGCATAAGCGACCTTGTAAGGGTGTTACGCTTACCGTAAAACTGGCAAAAGGTCATTTTTTTGTGTGTCTCATGACGCTTTCCCGTATGAATTAATGGTAATTGCTTCTTCGCTTTAAGCCATTTCTGGTCACTAAAAGTTTTATGGGAACGCTATACTTTCGGATAGCGCGGAATCCAGTATTTATTTTCTGCTGGTATGGTAACGAGCCCTACCAGCCGGACCTCTAAATCTCCAATTCTTTGCACTACCATCTGCGATAAAACAGCAAATGAAATTATTGGTATTGTCAAGTTTGTCATGGATTTTACCTAGTAACATTTTTACGACATGGAGATGTAGACAAGACTATATCTTTTACTTAGTATCTACTACATTTGTGACTTGTGACCAATGAACAGTCTTGTTTGCCAAATAGTCTTTAGCGATGATTGATCTCAGTAAGTGTCCGTGCACAAAAGGGCCATGCTCATAAAAGGTTAATTTTATCTAGACAAACGTGAATTTATGAATATGTTTCCTATCTTGTATTAGCCTTGTGCCAGACCAAACTAAGCTTAGTAAATATCTGTATGTTTCGTCTGTACTTGTCTGTCTAGTAGAACAGGGGATACGTGTTTTGGGGTTTGCTCTCAGGGGATACGTGTTTTGGGGTTTGCTCTCGGATGCGGGCCATGAAATACCCAGTACCATTATTTTCTCTATAAAAACAGAGATTTTTGCATTTTTACAGTTCTATTAAATCTACTTAATTTTGAGGAACCTTTTACACAAATAACAATTCCCAAGTAAAATAGAAAGAAACAATTCATAGAAAAAACATTCCCAAGTAGTCCACAAGTCATCATCATCATCATCATCATCATCATCATCATCATCATCCTCCTCCTCCTCCTTCTCCTCTCCAAGTAATATTTTATTAAAAAGAATTTTGCCATATTCTCTTACATAAATCTTCTTTCATTTTACTTTGAATGATTCCACGTGATACCTGTCGTAGAGCAATGGTTAGCAAACTGGTCTACAGTTCATTCTTTAGTCAAGTTAGTTCAAACCTCACTGTATGCGCCGCTTGTGTGGCCCTATGCTTGAATAAGTTAAACTTAGTAAATATCTATGGTGCCTACTATTAGGCCTTGTATCCTCGCTTTTCTGGCAGTACACTCTCCGGCATTCATTCATTTCAGTCGATGCACTTCCCGGCCGATTTAGTATTTTCTACAGTATTGCCATTATTCAAAGAATCATTAAGACTGTTATCATCAGCTTTGTGGGGTTTTTTGTTTTCATCACTACGTTTTGGCTGCAGCAATCTCCGGCCTTCTTCAGATATATGTCCGTTCTTTTAAATTTCACCTTAAATGTATGTTATTATGTTCTCTAATCAAAAAAGTCAAAAACAAATTCCAATATTCGATGAATCCTTGTCGTTTAGATCAGTGGGAAGATGAAAGTTTTTAAAAAGAAATTGAGGATTACAGGATGAGATATATACCTATAGAAGTACGGAGAACCCACCGACCGAAACTGGTGCAATTCAATACAACTGACTGTGTTCCAAGTTTAGGACTTCTACCGTACCACTACGCTAAGAGTCTGCTTTTGTTTTCTTTTTATCAAGAAGGAAATTGTCTTTAGGAAATATGATTAGTGGTCTCTTGTAGTAATGGGTGAAGTACAAAATTGTGTGTTACGGTACTTTCGTCTACATCACTTTGGTATACTGTCCACACAATATTTCCAAAAGTTCTCAATGAATTTCAATGACATTTTGTCGAATGGAAGGAAGATGTAATGCAATTTGGGGGAGGATCCAAGAATTTCTTTTCAATTGGGAGGGAAAATCCCATAGCCAACCATTCGTCAAAATGTCATTGAAATTCTTTAAGAACTTTTGGAGATATTGAGGTGATTTTAGACAAAGTGCTGTAGACTAAAGTGCTGTAGTCCAAAATTGTGTAACACCACCATGCATGTTCCGTGAACGTAATGATATATCGAGGGCTGACAATTGGAACTGGTTATGTCCAAACTGTTTAAGAACTGTTTAAATTGGGCATAGTCAGTTCTGGTTGGAAACAGACATTTGGGTTATGGACAGACACATTTTACAATGATCTTAAACGGCCCCCTCCAATAGGACACGGGCATAAAAACTTCGGACATAACATAAGATGGACATAACCATTTCTGGTTGTCAGCCCTCGATATAGATTGCAATTCTCGGTTGTGTTGTTTGGAGTTTTGGGCGTGGGTAAAAAATAACAAGAAGTCAGTTTGTAAAACTTGAGAATAACAAACGTTTTTTCCAACTGAGACATTAGTCATTCGAAGTGTGTGTTCAGGGGGCGGATCCAGTCTGTTGAGTTGACCGTATTCCAAAATATTTGGGGCGGGGGCGAAAATTTCTATTTATACTGTTTTCTGAGTGTCTTCCGAGTTTTAGATCTTTTCGTCTTAACACATGACAACCTTCAAGATCCTTAGAATGTTTCCAAATATTTTTATTTATCATAATTCCAGTAACTGATATGCCCTGAGACGCAATTTTAGCCAATCTTGGATACATAATTTTAAAGGATTTTGGGGGGCATGCCACCAGACCATGAATTATGTATCCAAAATTGGCTAAAATTGCGTTTCAGGGCATATCAGCTACTGAAATTAAGATAAATAAATACTTTCGGAAAAATTATAAGGATCTTGGAGGTTGTCATGTGTTGAGACGAAAAGATTTAAAACTCAGAAGATCCTCAGAAAACAGTATAAATAAATATTTTCGGAATTTTCTGAGAAGACCCTGGAAGACACCCTGGATCCGCCCTTGCTGTGTTGGTGCAACTTATCGAGGCAACCAAAGTTTCCAGTTAAGATATGAATACCCGGGGCACATAGGATTTAGGAAGATCAGTGCTGAAGAAAGTAGATCACTACAGCTAGCTGGAACAACAGATATCTATGGAATCCCCAAAAGAAGAAGAAATCAAGCGAAGAATCAGCCGAGGTCGACAAGCTCTTTGCAGAGCAAGAAGATCCCATTGGTCATAGAAAGAAAGGTCTACCACCAGTGCATCCTCCCGATAGTAACCCACGGAGCTGAAACATAGGATTTAACCAAGAAATTGGCTCTGAAACTAAGAACCAGGCAACGTGCACTGGAAGAATCATGCTGAATATCACATGAAAAAAAACGGTGTCAGATATATCCTGAAGCCATTGGCAAACTTAAATGGCAATGGGCAGACCATGTTGCAAGGATAGCAGACAACTGATGGACATCCAGACTCACAACGTGGATCCATCGAAATCATAAGCGAAAGTGTGCCCGGTCAAAACATAAGATGGCGTGATTATTTGGACAGGTTCAAAATGATTGAAGAAAACTGACAGACCTTGGGAAAGGTCTATGTCCATCAACGGATTTTAAATAGCTGATTGGTGATGATTATGATGACGGACATAACATACACTAATCATGGGGTAAATAACGCATGACCGATGAGAACAACATTTCTTTTAGCTTAGTATGACACGAAGTCAACTAGGAAGAAATAGGAGTTGGAAGATTGTGTTGCGCCAATCATTCAGTAGGAAAGCCTTGCTTGCCTGTCTTGAAAATCAGTATTTGAAATATTGTCTATCTCTCCGAACTCTAACACTGACCTCTGATACAGGTGAGAAATACACAACTATTTCAACCAAAAGGCAGGCCAGCATTTATTTATTTATTTATTTTCTCCTAATCTCAGCTTAGTCTGGCAAAAAACCGACTGAAGTGGGGCACCAGATGAGGATCGAACCCATTACACTTGCAGATCGCTTTGTGAGATAAGCGTGTCTACCATCGTGCTACGGTAGGCGCTATATTTTATGCTATTTATTTATTTATTTCACTAGACTTTAAACTTCAATCACGGGACACTGACTGTTTATCATGTTGCCACAAAATATATTCGCTAAACGCTTACATCAGAACTATCAACGCATTTTCTGATTATCATGGTTGCGAGATCAAACTCTTTAATAAAGATAGTTTTAATTCTGATTTGAAATATTTCTTGGCGTTTATTCATATATTTTTTATCAAGTTTTTGGTATTTTTGTTTTGTTTTTTTTAATTTTGTAATTATTTGCTTTTTACCCGTCTGTTTTTTTAATATCTAGAGATCTTACTTCCCCAGAGAATTTTTCTACCAAAAAAAATGAGAGTGGAGCATGCGCAAAAGTTGCTTCTGAACTGACCTAAAGACAAAAATGGCAACAGGGTCGTGGCCGTTGCGTGCCTACCATATATAAACATTCCTACGCACATAAACACATTTATTTTCGAATATTCTTTGTGTGCTCTAAAAGGTCAAATTTGACACATAAACTTCCAGTCAATTTGCTGTAAACATGACTGATTTGAGTTTAAACCTATAAAGGGAAACCTAAATATCATAGATACATAAATAATATACAAGTTCAATTTCGTTTATTATATGGCCAAATCAGGGAAAATGAGATATAGAAAGATTGTTTATCTTCCTGAAGAGGAAATCGTGCCTGCTTGCCTTCCTTGAAAATCGTAATTCAAAACAGGGCATTTGCACTATAGAATGTTATCTATACCTTTCCCCCAGCAAATTAAATAGTAAAGCAGGCGAATTTTAAAAAATACGACAAGCAAATTAAAAGATAGGACAAGCCAATTGAATCTATGAACATGTGAATGAGTCACTACCTGGATTCGCACTGGACGACATCAAAAGCAAAATTCAGTAAATCTGAAAATGTAATACCCAAGTTAAAACTAAGAGTGAACTAGCATTCCAAAGGAAATTATGAATCACCGCCACCCATATATGCTTCTTTTTACCTCGTAAATTAAACAGTGATCGTGGTGGTCACTAAAAAGACCAAATTTAAAAGTATGCTGCTGGACACAAACTAATGGAACAATTTGGCATAAACTTACATGGTAAAGTTTTGAGTTTAAACCTATAAAGGGACACCTAAATATCATAGATACATAAATAAACACTGAAAACCTTGTTTTTTGTTGGGGGGGGGGGGGTAAAAAAAAAACAAAACAAAAAACATTTTCCCTACACATTGAGGAGACTGTGTGTGAAAAATTTCAAGTTTCCACGATGAACGGTTAGGGCTGACAGAACACATGAATAACCTAAACCCAGCAACAGTGTTTAAACTGGTCAGTTGTGGGTAGCGGTGATTAATTATCATTTAAACAAAATATATTAAGAGACTAGTTTCAAACCAATTTCACTTAAAACATTAACATTTGCAGCGACGTAACAGTAACTGTATATGTTAATCGATTTAGCTTGCTTGTCTTTGCGAGATATTTTGTCAAGATATCTGGCAAAGAGACAGCAAATGGACAGCAAAGAGACAGCAAAGAGACAACAAATGGACTTTCCAGCCTTAGATGGAATTCGAACTCGTTTCTCCGATTTAGTTTTCCATGCATGTCACCTTTACGCAACCCAGTACCTCCAAACGAGATGATACTCAAAATGCTTTTCTCTAAGAAAGAAAAAGTTGATAGAAAATGAGATTGTTTGCTGCTGGAGTGATTTCGAGAGATCTGTGAAACGTCCGGCGAAACATGAGAAACGCTGGACAACTTATTTGTAATAAAATGTTTATTTTAATTAAATTCAAGCTCAGATATTAGTCAAATTCGAATTTTACGGAAGTATTCCGTTTCCAAATGTGGAAAGGGGACCACCGTGACAATCTTATTTCAGAAGTCGTCTCAGCAACTTCTAAAAAGATGTTCATGTCTGTAACTCTGGGGCGGATCCAGGATTTTGAGCAGAGGGGGTCCAAATTTTTCAATAAATACGTAACAAAGAAAACAAATTTCAAACATTCAAAACAAGAAAGTAATATGTGATCCGGCATTTTTCATTAACATTTGAGTCATAGCTTTTTACCACTAGAATTGACAAAAAAATAAAGTAAAAAAATAACCCAACAAATTTACCACCGAACCAATCAATAACAAAATGTTATAAAGAATAAGACGGAAGACTTACTTATATTTGATGAAAAACAAAATAATACACTTTTGTTTTTAAGGTTAATTTATGATTAGTAGGGATTATTTGGATTTTTTTATAAATCTTTCTTTATCTAGATATTTACCAAAAATCTCTACACTTTGCCCGAGCAGGGGGAGCCCGAACCCCTCCCCCTCCACTGGATCCGCGCATATAACCATAGTATTGTTGCTATATTTGTTACCGTGGTGATGTGACAGAGAAACAGAATTTATATCTAAAATTAATTATTATATGCTGCTGCCTCTTTTGTTTTACTACGAAAAAGGGGTCAGGGTATCATCTTGTTCTTTTAGGTTGGCACCTCCGTACCTCCCTTATTATTACTATATTCTCCGAGTTTAGGTTTTCATTTTTCTTCTTTTTGGGGATGGGGTGGGGATGCCAGTCTAAGCAACGTCGAACTAAATACCGCGTTCTCATCTCGCATAGACACATTTTTATTGCCTATTAATATGACATATTTTCGGACGGGAGGATCAAACATATGTCTAGATAATCTCACAGAGATTCCAACGATTTATGCTCATCCAACAGACCCTCCCCACTGTCTCCTCTCCTCATTAAACAGCAAATTCAACGTTTTTAATACAGTCCCCTTCATCTTTTAATATTTACATTTTGTCAGCATTTATTTGGGGCTATGTATTTTTGGGAGATGTGGGCGGGGTACGTCTCTACTGCTGACTACGCAACTTATTTAGCTTATCAGTCTCTCCATAGAAATTATTAAGATGTTTTCTTTTTCTGAATGTACAATATCCACGCGTGTGTATTATGGTACCACGGCTTTTTATCGAACGACGTTTCATGGAAAACGCGAAATACACCCATACATATACACATGCACACGCTAGCACATATGCACATGCCACATACGCACACACATACACACATACACACATACACACATACACACATACCACATACTCCCATTCACACGTGTACACACAGACCACATGTGCACACACATACATTTACATGTGTGCATATCTGTGTGTTTTTGACGTGTGTGTTTTTGACGTGTAAGTGTTTTTTGATGTGTGTATTTTTGACGTGTAAGTGTATTTTTGACGTGTAAGTGTGTTTTTGGCTTGTAAGTGTATTTTTGACGTGTAAGTGTGTTTCGATGAGAAGTCGCGTCACGTGGTGTGTTATGTTGACCATTGTCAATGTTTTGTGGCTTCTTTGTGAAATGTTCTGTCTGATGATTCCATTAAATGCTGTCAAAGGAAGCAAGAAAGTATAGAGCACTAGCAATATTGCAAACTCTCAATAGAAACCGTCACATGGTCAAAATGGCCAAATGAGAGAAAATAAGGGGACAGAAAGATTGTGTTGCACCAGTCGTCCAAATGGAGAGGTGATGCCTACCTTGAAAATCAGCATTCGAAATGTTGGTTTTTACCTGGACTTGACCACTAGCGCTGATGAGAAATACGCAACTACCTCAACTCCCATAGCTGATTCAAATTTCTCAGTAAGTCTACGTATGAAATTTCATGAAATTGCGACTGATTTCTGATTTTGTGTGTGTGTGTAATTTTACACTTGTATTCGAGGTGTCGTGGCGTTATTTCGTCCGTTCGTTTTTATTCTCCTTTATGTTACTTGAGCAATTTATTATAATTCACTTCCGGCTTGCTAAGCCCGTTGAAGCTTCACCGTTCATTTCGGGAGTATATTCCTTATTGTCTCCGTTGCCAGAATTCCACGACGCTGGACGAAGGGTGGACTTTCCCGGTTTGAATTCAGAGTTGTCCGTTTCCTGAAGAGCTCAGTCTGCTCTGCTATTTAACCATAGTGGCGAGAGGGGAGAAAAGATGGATTCATACCTTTCCCAAGGGTATTATTGGGAAGTGAACGGTAACTATCTTAGCCGAAGTTTGAACTCACTTCGCAGATTCCATTTTCCCTGTTGCTTTCCGTTAGGCCACTCGCACCTCCGTGTGTGCAACACTAGTAGAAAATGTCATTTATAAATCAGATTGGCAGATGCATTTGTCTGGTGTTTGACCGGCCTTTCATCTCAAAGCTCCGACCCGTTAATAAATAAATCAAAAGATATTTGGTAGATCATGTTTGTTCTTTAATCTGGATCCCTCACCGTCATCAACAACAACTCGAGAAGTATATAAAGAAAACCTAAAAGTACAGACGTATTCATTTCACAATGCAACTTTTGTCTCAGATTCGCCGTTCCTAATTGACTTATCTTTCATTGCTCAGGTATCAATTTGCTGTTTGCTATCCATAGCTCGGTTACCCGCATGTACTGCATTTATTAGTCAATCTTTGCCTACCCTGTGTTCGTACGGAGTTATTTTTACTGTTACGGTGAAGTTGAGTACATAAGCACGAGGCTGGAAGGAAAGGGGGTGGACCCTTTATTCTAGTCCGTAATCATAAATATTTATTTCGCCTTCTCACACAATGCAAGGTTTTCTTTTAAGGTGCCGTTTGCCAAAAATACATGGTATGATCCTGATCTTTCTCCTTTTAGTGCAATAAGGAGGTGCTGTCTGAGGAACTGATCTGGTCCGAGATCATGATTGCCTATAGTTATAATGAAAAAATATCAGGCCACATGTGTGTTTAATCATGCGCTCTACAAATGAGCTTTGCCGCAAATCCAAGTTCATAATCAGTAATGTCATTCGATCTACTACAAACAAAGAATACCACTATTATACACTGATTTACGCGGACTAGTGTCCTCTTCTTTGTTGTTATAGTCACAACGTTTCGGCTGTTGTACTCTCTGGCCTTCTTCAGGTGTCGTAGTAACCTTCTGGGAATTTTGAACTGAATCCTTTATACAATCCACGCGGGTAGATTGTGCTCGTTCCACTGTCCATGTTGAAGGATATCTCGTATCAATTAATTCTTCCTAGTTAATTCGTCGTTATGATGTCGCTTGTCTGACTCATCCACTGCGACATCGCAAAGACGAATTAACTGATACGAGATATAATCTACTCATCGGAGTTTTGTTTGTGGGTGTCCTCGAAATCGCAAAATGATTAGAACGTATTGTTTTTTTTATAATTTGTCTTGTGAAAATCATTAGGGATGATAAAAAAAGCTATTGATGTCAGATGCGATGCTTAGTGCAGGTCCATCGGTGGGGGTGCAGGTCATTTTGGAAGAAAAGAAACGAGAAGGATATGTCGTCTGCGTTGCAGATAAGTAGGAGAAACCGGGAGAGAGAAAACTGATAGAATAAGAGAGATGGTTAGAAAAAGATGGAATGTAGGGAAAGAAGGTGTGAAAGGAAGTGGAAAAAGCTAAACAAAAATATTAGGTCGTTTCATTTAAAATAGTTAGTTTTAAAATCTATATTTTTAAATATAATGTTATATTAGTAGCAGCAATATTATCTTTATTTTTTTATTAGATGAAGCATTGTCAATCATTATTATTCATTTTTTATTAGTATTTTCTTTCACCGTAATCTTTAGGCAGCGAGAAGGTTGGGGGGGGTGTAGGCTAAAGGTTAGATTTGATCTTCTGCCAACCGTAGAGTTCGTTTAGGTCAGTCGGTAAGAGCAGGTGGTACGGATAACCAGGCTTCCCTGGGGCAAAAGGGACGTGACTTCGAGTCTCACCAAGAACTAATCCGCGCTATTTACTCACTGAAAAAATAGTAATGCGGTGGCAAAATTAAACAAACCTTATTTTACAAAGTTTAGTAACATGTGAGTACATGCCACTAAAAATAGCTATGTTGTGCCATTGCATAAATATTCTTTCGTCTATTTTATGTTAAGATATTCTTGTTTTTTGCTTTTTAAAGTTTTTATAATTATTATATTAACACAGTAGTTAATCCCAGTGGAAACAAAAATCATCCCGAAAGTAGAGCGTTCCTATAAAAGCCTTTCGTATGCTGAAATGGTGTAAAGCGAAGAAGCAATTAGCATTAATTTATATAACGTTATTTTCACCCTTTTTCGAAAAATCGTAAGTGGCGTAAAGCGAACTTCAAAGAGCGGGGACTACCTGTATTTGAATTCTATTAGTGGTTTTACTTTAGAAAAGAAACTAAAATGCTCGTTTCAGTGGAAGAGTCCATTGTTTAAAATGGTGGATATTTTCAACAGCAAAATTGTTACCTTAAAGTAGAAGAGTCCATAGTTACGAAGGGATATGTGTTGTATAATGCCTGTAGTATTTCTTCTCGTCGATGTGAGGGAGAGAGGTCTCGTCGTTGGGTTGTACCTTTACGGGAGCGGACATTCTGTGGAGGGAAATGACTTACCCATGTGGTGGGAGAGAAAGACGACAAAATTCGTTGATTTCAATTGAAAATATGGGTCCGATTCGCGGGCCATCAGGGGTATTGAATTCTGTTTTTCTGTTCAAAATTCTAACGAGTTTCTTTACTGAAGGACTGGCCGTGAATCTAGCAGTTCAAATCAGATTTCTCCCCCCCTTCTCCCTGACGGGCTGAGGGAGGAGACCCGTCGCTGCTGGGTGTCGGACCCTGACTGATTCTAAACTGTCGGCGATTTGAAAAATCCCGACCATCCTTAAACCACTCTGATTGGTTGAACTTCATCTTTTCTAGTAATATGATATGGCTTTTGGTCAAGTACGCCCCAAAACGTGCGAACACAAGAACACACACAACCAGAGGGTATATCATTACATATGCCCATTTGTGAAAAAAAAAAATTTTAATCAAAGTTTTTCTCATAACCTTAAATATAAGAACCATCTGACCATAATTTGCTATAAAAACCTACAACATTGTAAGACAGCGGTCTAATGAGTGTGTGTTTATTTGACTAATTGATACGAAGTGATATGCATATGAGTGCGTGTTTATTTGACTAATTGATACAAAGTGATATGCCGGCAGCAAATCCAATTGAAGAAAAGCAACTGATTCATCAAAGCATCTGGTGCCTTTTTGGGTTTCCGGTCGCCATCGAAACACTGTTTGATTGTAAGTAACAACGATGTACAACCCTTGCAAAATGATGGCGAATGCGTTTTTTTGTTTGTTTTATTCAACCTTCTATTCTGGTGTTTCCACTAATGAAAATGGGGAATGCCGCCCGGTATGAACGGATACGATAGAACAAAGGAAGTGCGGATCGGATGAGAGACAGACACATTGAAAAGAACGATGGGAGGGAAAGATAAAGAAAGATGAAAGACAGATGATGCAATCATGTGAAAAGAAAGAAAGAAAGAAAGAAAGAGGGACAAGAAAGAGGGGCCAGAAAGAAAGAAAGAAAGAAAGAAAGAAAGGGACTGGAAAGAAAGCAAGAAAGAAAGAGGGACAAGAAAGAAAGTGGGACAAGAAAGAAAGAAAGAAAGAAAGAAAGAAAGAAAGAAAGAAAGAAAGAAAGATAAAGGGGCCGGAAAGAAAGAAAGCAAGAAAGAAAGAAAGAAAGAAAGAAAGAGGGACCGGAAAGAAAGTGGGACCGGAGAGAAAGAAAGAGGAGCCGGAAAGAAAGAAAGAAAGAGGAGCCGGAAAGAAAGAAAGAAAGAAAGAAAGAGGAGCCGGAAAGAAAGAAAGAAAGAAAGAAAGAAAGAAAGAAAGAAAGAAAGAAAGAAAGAAAGAGGAGCCGAAAAGAAAGAAAGAGGGACCGGGAAGAAAGAAAGAAAGAAAGAAAGAAAGAGGGGCCGGGAAAAAAAGAAAGAAAAAAAATGAGGGACCGAAAAGAAACAAAACAAACAAAAACAAAGAAAGCCAACATAAGGAGAAGAAAGAAAGAAAATAAGAAGAGGGTAAATCTTAGTATGAGTACAGTTTTATCAAAAAGATTACTACTAACCCTTCCATAATCTGTAGAAGTTTATTTTTTATTTTTCACATAATAACCGCTCCCTTGGTGACCATAGTGTTACATGCTGGACAAAAAGACCAAACCTTTTCAGCACCGCTCTATAGCCGTGCTGAAAACAAGGTGCAGCGAGTGCAAACTTTCTTACAGGAACACTTGGTAATATTGGAATTCATTCCATCCTCTGGTATTGTTATCCATACAGGCACCAAATTTTCTTTGTCTTTCTTCCAGCTCCAGTCTACAAGAGAAATTACATGTAGTTTCTTTAATGCGGTCAGGAAACAGTTATAATATATATGTTACGATGGTATATTATATTAAGTTATATGTACGATAGTTGTGTTGTAAAAATGAAGTAAGAAACTTTTATGTGTGTGGAACACATTTTAAAAATTACTAAAACATATTTGCAAGGTAAGGACTTTCTCCAATTTATAAATGAAATTCCAAGAGTAACTCACCTGTGTTGGCGGTATATGTTCAAATGATCGGCTCTTCTTCGTGAACAGTGATCGTCGGACATCATTGACACTGTCTGCATCTGTCCAGCTGTCATACAGCAGAACTGTGTAGTGCTCAAGAGTTTTGAAATGGACAGCCTCAGCAGTAACAGGATAGAAGAGGTTATCTGCCGTGAATAAAAAAGCTTCTGTTACTTCACCAAAGCGCTCCCAAGTTGACCATCCTGTCTTCTTTCCTTTTACTCTGAATGCTGATGTTGTGTCAGTCCCAGTGAAACTGTGAAAAACAGGAAGTGCTATGGACTTGTTTCTGCCAAGTTCCAAAGTCAACCACAACGTCCATATCAGGACATGTGTCATTGAAGGTATGGAAGTGACCAATAAGTAGAACCAGGACATATGTGTCTGATGTGCGCACTCTGATGTTTTTGTACCTGGAGTGAAGTATATGCTTCATGTGTAGAGGTATGCGCGCATCAGCTTCTTCATATGGTGAATCATGTATGGTCTGGTAGGAATTCTGTCTGCTAACTGTAAGGCTGATGAGTTCATTCAACTCTTTGTTCTGCGAATTTCTTAAAAAATCTTTGGGTTTTCTGTTGGCTTTTTGTAGATCCTGATACTTTGATTCTACACCCTATTCCTCTGTTGTCACGGGTTCCACATTTAATGCTTGACTGTAAATAGCGATCTTGGGCAATGTCCACACTTTTGGCAGTCTTCAGTTTTTGTTTGATGTGTTGCACAAACTCGTTTGAATATTCTTGGAAGGTGTTTCCTGTTGGGTGAATTGTGTGCAGTAGTAATCCACCATCTTTAATTGAGCAATCAAATATTTTGTCTAATTAGCTCAAAGAGTTTTAGTGGTTCTGATTTTTTCCTGTGTACAGTTGACCAAAATCAGAAATGGATGGTGGATGTAGTTGAAGTCTTGTCTCTGCTGATTTGCAATAAACACCATTGAGCCCAGTGCTACATTAGACTTCAGTGATACAATCTGTTTCCCAGTGATGTCTTTCTTGGCTTTTGGTGTTTTGAATAATGGCAGATAATTCTGTCTAATTATTGCTTGTACAGTTCTTTCTCGTTTGACAATAACTTCTTCTTTAAAAGACTCATATTGCTTCTGGATAGTTGTGATGGCAGACTCATTAGTGAAAGAATGTGTATTGAACACTAGTAGTTCTGGACATTTGTCTTCAAATGGGTTGCCAAATTCAGCTTCAATTGTAGTCAGAAGATTTATACTTTGTTCCAGAAATCTCCTCTGTGATGCAGCCATTTCTTCATGGTGTTTGTAATCAGCAGTGCTAGCATTTGAAGCGTAAATTGCTTCTTCAAACTTATGAAAAAAACGTGCTTGCTCTGGCCCAGCTAACATCCAGCTATGAAATGCTTGCGGATTTCAAATTAATACACATATACATTTACTTTGTTATCTTACTTGGACGATAAAATTGGAAGTCCGTGAAGAAGGGAATGTAATAAAATATCTCCAGCTGTGTAGAAGTTTCTTCTTGGAGAATCACGCGTGGGCAGGGGATTTAGTTGATGGCTTACAGCGTTACAGTGTCGCAGAGGATGCTTCCAGGGAAACGGTCACTTGGTTGACTGTGTCGTATCGTGGTCATCTTTGGGTTATATTGCCAAAGCACGTAGTAGTAATTCAAACTATTCAAAAATAGCCAGCAGAAATGACATGTGTTTCTTTATGAATTTGTTTTTCTCATTGTGAGTTTATTTTAGCCGCTAGCTTGTTGTAATCTTGTGAGAACATGCATCCGGGTTGGCTCTACACACTGTGCAATTCGTGTTTCAAACGCAATGTAAAGTACATCAAATCTTATTTTTAGTCGATACTAAGTAGTAAAATGTGTTATTAATGACATGAAATGACCTCTAGGGGTCACATGATTCATAGCTGGTTGAATATAAGGTCGTTTTTGAAATCTTCGGGGTCGAATTTGTAGGTAGACACATTTATTTTGTATTTTTAGTATTAAATTCAAGTTAGTAAGTAATTTTGTTTCCCTTTTCAAATACACATAATTCTAATGGCGGCCATCTTTGAAAATGGATACCACGGCCATAATATAATAATGTAACGCCCCCTCTCCCCTTTTTTGTCCTAAGGGAGAGGACTATAATTATTTTCAGCATCTTATTTGTACACAGGCAAGGCATTAGTTATAAATAATATCTTCTCTAAAAACTGTTTTTGAACATATTGTCTAAGATGACCACTCTTTTTATTCAGTTATCTGTTTATCTCAAATACAAATGTAGCTTTCTCTCATATCACCCCCATAGACTTTTTTTTAAATTGCCTTGGTCTCTGTATTACGATTACAATTTTAAGGATTAAATTCTTTCACTAAATTTCAAATTAATTTTTTTTAAATAAAAGCATTAAAATTTACTTCAAAATGCGGATAGGGAAAAGTATTGTCTAAATGTGTCGTGTATTTTAAAGTTTTGGGGATAATTTAAATTATGGGAAATAAATTTTCATGAATGGCTAGACAAGTCTAAGTGTAAGATTTTTATAGCTTTTAGTATTTCGCTGATGAATTTTGTAAATTCATATTGCAAAATTGAATCTTTATTCAGGTTTCCGTGCAATGAGGAACTGAAATAAAAATAACCCCCATTGATTTGAAACATTTTTTAAAACTTTAATAAGAAATATCGCATCAGTTACTAAATTATCTATATTATAATGATCCCATTTCTGTCTGTTTGCTTGTGGGTTTCTGGGTTTGTTACCGTAACACAGCATAAATGGTACATCTTAGCGCGATTTTTGTTAGCGCAATACCATTAAAATGCTCTAACTTAGAGAATAAAGCAATTTCCAGGCCAATCAGGCCACTAGTTTCCGAGTAATTAATTTAATTAAGTATAACTTGACAACAAATGTCTGTCCAAGAAAGATAACTCCAGGTCTATTGGCTGCAAATTACAGTTTTTATAAGAAAAGGAATGTGCAAATAATATTAATTTTATAAATAGGAAGTGACTTGACATCAAGCTTAAAGGCTGCCGAAAGCGTCTTTTAAGCGAGTCATTATAAAATATAGATTAAACTATAATTGCTATCAATGTTAACCTCGCATGTGGTTATAGTTACCAACTAGCTTTAGTAGTACTTGCCGTAGAGCAATGGTTAGCAAAGTAGTTTTGCAGACCATTGATGGGGAGTTTGGTCCTTATTGGATGCCCGACTCTTTTGGTCGTGTGCATGGCTAAGCTCCGCTTAGTATATATATTTAAGTAATTGTTTCTGGAATTAATACTCGCTGATTTTCCCATTCTCGAAGCTTGAGTGACTTCAAAATTATTTCTAAAAACGCGACGGAAGCGCGAGGAAATACAGAATGCGCAGTTGGCAAACTGTTTTCTTTTTCCGCCTCCAGTCTTTTGACATCCGCAATTCCATCCTCCGAGTCTTTGATGATTAAAACCAAAAGGTTAATTTCTGTGAAAATTGGGGGGGAAAAAAGAAGAAAAAACTTAAACCTTAGAGAGAAAAGATTTCTTGAAAAGTCAAGCTGACCTCTTTTATCTTCTTATCTGCACCAGACTTGTTTTTCTTCCAGGCGCGGATCCAGGGGGTGGGGTCCTCCTTGCTCGGGCAGAGCGCAATTAATCTTTTTTCTCTTAAATATCTAGATAAAGAAATTTTATAAATAAAAAAACTCAAATAACCCCAAATAATCAAAAAATTAACCTTAAAAACAAAAATGTATTATCTTGTTTTTCATCTAATATCAGTAAGATGTCTTCCGTCTTAATCTTTATAAATTCATCATTTATTGGTTCTGTGGTAAATTTCTTTTAATATTCTTTTTACTTTATCCTTTATCAATTCTAGTGCTAAAAAGCTACAACTAAGTGAAAAGAAATGCTGGATCACATATTACTTCCTTGTTCTTGATGTTTGAAATTTGTTTTCTTTTTCGCATATTTATTTGTAAAAATATCTTTTTCTATTTCGACTCCTTCCCTGCTCAAAATCTTGGATATGCTCCTGTCTTCTTCGTCTTCTTATAATTTATATTCGCTAAACCTAGCTTAGTTTGGCACAAGACCAAATGGGGAGAAAACGAGGTAGTAAAATTGTGTTGCGTCAATCTCCTAAGTCGGAAGAGCCTTCCTGCCTTGAAAACCAGCATCCGAAGTATTGACTTTTATCTGCCGTCAATGGAAAATATGCAACTAGCTGAGCCACTACAGTAGGTCAAACTTATTCACTAAGCACAGTTAGTCTAACACAAGCTGTAGGGCACCCAACGAGGCTCAAAGACACTACATTATCGAATTGATCTACGAGACTAATTTTCTAACCATCACACTGCGGCAGGCTCCCTTAATAGTTAATTGCTTAGTCTTACTCAAGGCCATAGTAATAGGGCGCCCAGTGAGGTTTTTCTATGAGACCAGTTTCTAAATCATCGCGCTATGGTGAGTGTTTTTCATATTAAATAAATAGATAGTTCCCTTACGCTGGCTACGGCATTAGCTATCATTACTCGGGCATCACATATCACAGGCTTTCTCAACGCCCCTCTGTCTCGGCTAGACTTCGAAGTTCTTCGAGGTTTTGCG
>VCCN01002953.1:234353-259426 GCA_006491835.1 Architeuthis dux | reverse complement strand
CTGTGTCTGAAAAAAGAAAATGTTAATGAAAATTTATCTTCAAACAAAGTAAGAGTCTGAAAACGTGTTTTGGAGTGAGTGAATAAAAAATACACTCAACAGCATAGTTCCCTCTAAGCTGTCTGCACACAAACGTTTTGTAACCAGCACACAAAGGAAATTGATATGTGCACCAAAGATTTCAAATTCTGTAGATAGCTTACAGAGTTTTCATAGAAAAAATATTGATTCCTTATGTCAAATTCAAAACATACTTTTGTTACAGGAATAATTTTTTTCTGAATTCATATTCTCCACAGTGTACCTAATTGCTACCCACACCATAACTGGATATCTGCCATGTTTGATAGTGGGCTGCAGGCAGTTCAAACAATTCTTGACTAGTTTAACAGTTATTAAATCTAGTTTAACAGTTATTAAATCATTAATTAGGTACAAATTTATCATATATAAATTATTAAAGAGAAATATTAAAATCAGCAAATATGATTTTCATTATATTAAATCTGTAGGAATATACAGAAGAACAAAAAGGTTGGGAATCCTGTTCTAAAAGTATCAATAGAGATTCAACTCAAGATAATAAAAGTACAAGCCGCTGAACGATAAAGATTAAAACTGAAATCAGAAATAAATATAAAGTGAGTTTTTGTACAAACGAATATTTTATATTTATCAATAACTGCACAAAATTCACAGATTTTACAAAATCTCACTAATCAGAAGAGGATAAGGGTATAAAAAAGACCAAGTAATTTGAAACCACGAAAAAAGATCCACTTAAAATCTTTTTTAAAAAACAGGAAATAAGGAGGTTTAAAAGGGGGAGGGTTAGCTAGAAATGTTTCAGATGCCTTGGCTAGAGAAGTTACTCTGAACCAAGGGAAATGAAGTCCCACTTGGCATGACTGATGGCCAATTCTGTGACTGCTGCTACTTTTAATGGAGGCACAAAGAATATGTTGTTTTCAACCCACAAAAGTACACATGTGATGGCTGATGGAAATTCTAGCAGACCTCAACAGTGCTAACATCAGCACATTTATCCTTTCAACACCCACATGGATAGATGGAAATCTAGCTGACCAAAAGTTACAATTTCTTTTGGTTCTTCAGCAAAAATTAAATGTCACTTTAAACTCATAAGAAACTAAAAAGGAAGTTTCTTATATTTGGACTGAATGAAAATGAATGACAGTTAAATGCACTTTTAGGTGAATTGTTTTCTTAAAGATTTTTTTAAAAAATCTAACATATAGTAAGGATATAATTTAATGTATGCACATTCACAAGAATAAACATTAAAAGGTATAACAATAGGTTTAGTTGAGATGAAAAGGTGTATGTTGCATCCAGTGCTTTTCAGAAGTTGCTATGTACTTTTTTTTTCACTCCTTTCATCTCAACTAGAACATCAGAATCACAGGACTGGGTGTTAAGATTTTATGTTAGTAATCTTAACATGGGTGGTGTGGGTGGCCAAACAGTTAGCAGCACAGAAAATGGAATTGGCGGACAGTGTTCATACTCCAGCCTAGGCAGTGTGTTCACTTTGCACTAATGCCCCTGGGAAAGGCATGAATCCATCTCTTTCCCTCCAGCTATGGGTAAAGAGCAGAGCAGACTTGGCTTTTCAGCCTTGGTTGACAGTGTAAAACACTGCATTCATACCACTTGTGGGTAAAGGAGGAGAGTTGGGTGTGGCTCTAGCAACTCCACCCCATAAAAACATACTTGCTACTGAAACCACAGCAGCATCACCTCCCAGCCCCAGTTGTTACAGCCCTATGCTCCACAAGAAGTCTACAGGAATAAACGCTATTAACATGAGAATAGAAAGAAAAAACTGTCTATTCTTATGAAATACTTTTTCTTAGAACTTCAGAAAACAAAAGAAAAATCACCCACTACCAAACCAATGCTACTTTCTGTGTACCAATATTTAACAATTAGTTGGTAAGGAAAAATTACTTTAGAATTTAGTATTTGTCATGCCTGAAGGAAACCTGGATAACTGCAACTCAATTTGGGGTGCAATATATTTTGGAATCAAACTTACACTGCTAAATGCAATGGAAACCAGATGACTGCAAATCAGTTTATCAAAAAAAATATGTGTGCACACTGCTTCATTCATAGATTAGACATAATAAAAGCAACTAAAAGAAATCGTAACTGAATTAGAAGTCAAAAAGTTGAAATTCAAGCAGCTAACAATTATACAGGACTAGTTCACTGGTTTTGTGTTTAATTCTCATGGTTAACTAGTATAATACTCGTCAAAATGGATTATTTACGTATGGATAAATTATACAAATATATATTTTAGTATAAATGTATTTATTGCAAACAAAAAAAAAAGCTTACCACAAACAAAATTTATTTTTCTGTCGATTTTCGACAACTTTATTTTCTGTTTTTTATAATTATTTTTGAATAATTTTAAGACAATAAGGCAACAAAATTGGAATAAAAAAACTGACACATTAGCAGCAGAAGTAGTGATATTACCAGCAGCAGCAGTTGCCTGCCTACTTCAAGCAAACAAACAGGTACAAGAGCCTTGCTTTACCAGCAGCAGCATCCTATTTTGTGTGTGTGTTCGCAGTACCCCCTTCCTCTCTTTCTGCTTGCTTTAGCAAAAGTTATGGACAGAGAAACAAACAGAAAAAGTAACAATGTTGATTATATAGATAGATGATTAACAAAAACCTAAGATACTGCAGAGGAATAATTTGGCCACCAATTTACAATTGAAAAGTTCCCAAGCTAAACAGGAAAAAAGTAGGATGCAACAATAAAATTTGCATTCACATTCTATGTATAATCTCTAACTTTATCTGAACCCAATACATAAATCATTTGTTGGATAACGAAAGTGAATTTTGACAAAAATAGAAAATCCTGGTTTTAAACGAAAGATTTTCTACTTTTCATAAATCATGTACAGACACATACAATCTTTTTTTTTCTTTAAATCTTATACATAATATGTTATAAGTACTAAATCTTTTTATAAATAAATACCAGATTTACAATAGATGCTCGCAGTAATTTTAGAAAAAAAACAAAAAAAAAACAGTTAACCAGTGCTTTTGGTAAATAATACACTCTGAAAAAAAAAAGTGACCAACCAACATTCGGTAAGACCAACTTCGGCAAGCTGATTTTCAGTAAGATGAACCAGACCCAACCATATAAAATTTTACTTATAGTACTATAAGATCTAATTCTGTGTAAAACATAAATCCCCCTGAACACCTCATTAATGATATACTTCTTATTAGTGAATAATTGACTTACATGACAAATAATGAAATAAACGAATAACAGAACAAATTTCTGTAGGTAAGATCTTTAATATAAAATAAAAAATAAAAATTAAGAGATTTTCCCATAGTAACATCTTAAATGCTTTAAGATTGTAAGACTTATATGGAACTTCTATATTAAAAGAGAAAACATTTTTTCAGTAACATCCTTAGTGTTCTTAATTGTTAATAGATACTTGCACACATCCCTCCTAAACATTATCACGATTGCAAACTTATAATACTTGTCCTATCCACAGGCCTTTGGGTGAAAAAGGGCTGGCTGGACGATATTTCAAGTCATCACAGCTATTCAATTAAAATAAATGTTTGAGACCAGCTATTCAATTAAAATAAATGTGAGACCAGGTAATTTGATAGAATTTATAACACACACACACACAATAGGTTACTTCCCAAAAAACAATTACTAAAAAATCTCAAATATACAAACTATCGATGTAAAATAAAAAAAATAAAGTCACTTTAAAAAATTCTCATTACATCTCCTGTCCCTGTAAAATATAAGAAGCAAAGGGAATGTAATTTTAAAATGCTTTTATACAAAAAGGTTTGTTTCGATTAATTAAATAATTTAGGGGTGAGGTTATTCATTGATTAGAGCAATATTTACTGGTAATAAATGATACCTTTGCTTCGCTTCCCTGTTTTTTGTAATTTACCACAACCCCTAAATCTCTAAACTGTTAGAAGACCAATAGCCAAAAGGAAAGCCAAAGAAAATCTAATTTCAAAACTGATAATTACCTTAATCTGTGAAGTTGGCATAAATCCATCCATTTGATTCAAAAGTTCCAACATGGTTCTTTGTACTTCACGATCACCAGCCTTTTCACTATCAAATCTCTTGGTACCTGAATTCAAAGATTAATTAAAACAATAAAAAAAAATTTTTAAATTTAAAAAAAAAAAAAAAGCTTCTTTATCTATTTTCTATTACATTTACTACATTGTTATATTTTTTAAAAATTATTTATATTTAATTATTGATTCACTATAGCTACAATGACCGACCTGACCAAATAACAAGCACAGTGGCAAGGTATTTTTCCCTTTTCACTCAGTTATTTTTGTTGAGTCAGTGCTACCAGACACACTATTTTGCCCAGGACCTTACAAATTCGCATGAGTACACCACTAAGCATCTTCTAAAAATGTTTTCTTGGATTTTGGGAAAAATTAAATAGTAGCAGAGACATGCACATATGCACCTCCTTCCTATTTTCAAGCAGGCAAAAATTAGATCAAAAAGATGACAGTAATTTTTTATTAGATGAAGTATTGCAAACCAGGGCTTCTCAAAGTTGGAGTCGTGACACCTTCCCATGAAGATTATTGGGGGTCACAGAAATATTTTTAAATATTTTTGGAAAAAATGCTTTTTTGTTTTCACAACCTAAAAAAATCTTAAGAACTAATTCTTATTCATTACACATAGTTCATTCCAGATTTCTGCTTAATTTCCCAAACAAGGAATCTTCCATGAAAAGCATTTTGTATCAATAAAAATCAATATCTGTACATTATCAATAAATCAATGAACACATTCTGTTTTCAAAGACAAAGTGTAGGAAAAGAATTCACATTTGCTTTTGTTTCATCCCATTTCAATATTAAGCTGTCTCCAATCCTGCCTATACATTACGTTTGGCTGTCTTCAGGTGCACATTTTAAATCCAATGCACCCTAAAGGACCTCAGCATAAAAACCCAGAAAACTTTCAAATTATTTTTTCTGTCTAATCAACTTTCAAAGTTTCCCATAAAAAACAACCGTGCTGTTTGTTAAAAATTGGTAAAGATTTCATTGCTTTGTGACTGTGTATGTGATCAAAAATTCAATACACACATAGAATTAAAAAAGAAAAAGAAAAAAAAAACCCTATACTATTGAAAAGAGCAGGTTCTAAAAGCTCTAAGATTTGGTGCAATAGATCAATGAGTCTTTTCTAGCTCATATATACAAGGTCTGTGCAGAAAGTATCCAGCCATTTAATATCAAAGAAAAAAATAGCCTACATACTGGAATGGCACCTTAGTCCTAATCGTGTCCACATTTGAAATTTTTTGTTGAAAAACCAGAAGTCGCAGAGAACCAAATCTGGACTGTAGGAAGTCTGACAGACCTGGGCGATGGGATGTTTTGCAAAAAACCTGCAAGAGTCATGAAGAATGACTTGCTCGGTCATTGTGAATGCAATGGTCACACAGTACACTCAATGGTGTCTCACTGCTGACTGAGTAACCCCACAGGTGTGTGTATTCACACATGCGCAGTAAAGTTCCCTCCGATTGGTTGCCAGATTACATCAAAGCCGCACAAACGGTTCTCAAGATATTCAAAATGATTGGATACTTTCTGGACAGACATCTTTGTCTTTCAATTTTGCCTAATGAGGTTACATATAAAATTAAAGTCAAAAGTTTAAAATTTAACTTACCAATAGCATCCAATTCATCAATAAAAATGATAGCTGGTGCCTTCTCTTTGGCCAGAGCAAAGGCATCTCTCACCAATTTTGCACCATCTCCGATAAACATCTGTACGAGCTGAGGACCAGCAAGTTTAAGGAAAGTGGATTTAGTCTGAGCTGCACAGGCACGAGCTAACAAGGTTTTGCCAGTCCCTGGTGGACCATATAACAATACACCTGAGCAAAAAGGAAAATATAAATTACAATAAGAAATTCATTATATATCTATAGATAGATAGATAGATAGAAAATTTACAAGAGGATATTTTCTTAGTATTTATGCTTCAAAACTGGAAGGGGAAAAATATTAGGTTGTTACATATGAAATGTTGTCTTTTTTTACATCATAGAGAATACTAAAAGTGAAAGATTTACTAATTCAATTGCATTTTGTTTTTCAGATTCAATGTAAATAGAGATATAATTATTGGAGGTTTTTGAGTCCTTAACAGCAATGGTGTCTAACCAAGAAGTTAGACTATTTTTCAAGTACAATTCTAAATTAAGACATAATGCTGATCAATGAACTGAATGAAATGCTCCATGAAAGTGATACCCTACAACTCTAAACTGATTGTGTCTAAGCTTAGAAAACTGGAATATGAGGTCTTGCAGCATCTTCCACATTCACCTGACATTTATCCTAAAGATTATCAACTTTTCAAGCATTTTGAAATTATATCCTTAATAAAAGGTTCAATGAAGCCGTAATTCATGCTTTAACTTGTTTGTGAACACTAAACCTAAAAGGAATTTATAGATATAGCATATTATCATTAGAGGATTGTTGGAAAAGGGTTATTGCTTCAAATGGATCATATTTTGATTAACTATATATCGTTTTTTGTTGTTTATATCATCCTGTATCTTAATACTCCAAAAACGACATTTCATATGTAACAACCTAATAGAATTTTGGTTAAAAAGATTCAAGTGATCAAATTGACATTCAGTATGGCTAGAAATGCTTTCTAATAATATGAACAAAAGCAAAAGACTTATTGAGTAACTTTACTGATTTTTGGCTATGAAGAAAGAAATTGAAAGCTGGGACTACCAGCAAAATCTAATACCTTATAATCAATATAAATAGAAATTAACCAAAGTCTAGTTTCCATACAAAGAGGATTAGTGTGCAAGAAAGGATTTAATTTTAGAAGGTAAGAGTGCAATAATATCTTTCTATTAAGTTATTCAAATATTGGAACCCACTAATGTATAAATTACTAAGAATAACTCAAATTTTCATTTAGAAAAGATTTTTTTCATTTAACATTTGTTTGTTTTTCTTCCTGTAGACTCCTTGTGGAGCATAGGGCTGCAACCATACCAAGCCAGCGGACAATCAATGGGGTGATGCTGCAGCAGTTTCTGTAACAAGTATGTTTTACGAGGTGTAGTTGCTAGCCCTACACCCAACCCTCCTTTTTTACCCAAGCTCAAGTAGGACTGTCTCGCAAGGCTAAAGGGCATATTTTTCAGGTTGACAATAAAACATTAAACAATAAAACCTTATCAAAAATTAGTTAGATAAGACAATTTATGATCATGTAAAGAATGACATCAATAGTATATAAAGACTATTTTAGAATAACTAGATTAAAACTAAATTGTGCTCTTAGATTTTGAAGGCTGTTATCTAAAGAATAATTCTACAAGCTTTAAAGGGAATTACAATCTGGTTCTTACCTTTTGGTGGCTGAATTCCAAGAGCTTCAAATCTTTCTTTGTGTGTAATAGGCAAAACCACAGCTTCAATGAGCTGAAAGCCAAAAAGAACTGGTTGAAACAGACAAAAACATAAAAACTTTCACTTGAGATCAAATAGTAATTAACACCACTCAAGTCTTTCAGGTCTGGAACATTTTACAAAGACACAAAGTCATGGTGAGAGTGTTCATTTTGTAATCCATTTCTAGCGATAATGCTCTATCAATATAGCCTTCTGCCAGACTTTGCCTAATATACAGGATGTCCCAAAAGTCAAGAAAGGATTACAAAATTGACCCCTAAATCTGGTAAAAATGGGGGACAATTATTTTTCATTCATAAAAAAAGTTCATCTTCATTCTGTAAAATTTTTTAAACTATTATATTTAACAAACAAAAATAATATTACATTTTTAACCCACTTCATGACTTTTGCGACACCCTGTAGTAGAATCATAGCTTATTATTATTATCAAGCAAACAATTGCATATCACATTGAAATGATTCAACATCAGTAATTTTCAAAAAATTATCCTCAAAGAATTTGCAATGACTACAAAAGATCAAAAATAAACAACTTTGCACATTGGGTCAAACTGATCTGTTTCTATTTCCTCATTATTTGATATTTATATTCATTCTTGGAACAATAAAGAGTCAGTATTATACACTGATTTATTGTTTTCCTGTTGTACCTTCCTGCCTTCTTCAAGTGACTGTCATATCTGGAAACATTCTCAGAATTTCAAACCAAACCCCTTATTCTATCCACAAGGGTAGTCTGTTCTCATCCCGCTGTTCATGCTAAGAGATATCTTGTATTAGCACCTGAGGAAGGTCGGAGGGTACAACGGTCAAAACGTTGTGACCATAACAACCAAGATGAGGACAACAGTTCGAATAAATCAGTGTATAACAATAATTCTTCATCTCAGAAATTCAGACACAGAATGAAGCTGGTCCAGTACAATGAAACACATGATCTACTCTATATTCCTCAGTACTTCGTCATTAATAGCATTAGACTTGTACTAGCTGAAACCCTGCAATATTGGGCGGTTTTCAGCTAGTAAATTTATATAGCCAGATACCTGTAATCGTGAGACGATTGAAAAATATTTCTCTTCCTTCCACATACGAGTAGTTCACATCGCTCTCTCTTCCCACCCCCTTATTAAATAAACAAAACTTTCACTTAGTAAACCATTTTACAAGCAGGCAACAAAAGAAAAACCACCTTTCTTTTCTGCCGCTTATTAACAATGCGCTTCCTTTCTCTTCTGTTTCATAGAAGCAAACGCAGTGTCTGATGTTTTGTAATTACCATGACAACAGAATCTCTTAGTTTCACCATTTTCTTCCTTCTCTTTTTTCACAATGACACATTTCATTATTAATCCAAGGGGTATAGAAGCAGTTACCAACGGAGCTCTTGCACTATTAATTTAGGAGATATGTAAATTATAAGGCAAATAAAACGCTACACTTATTGTAGCATACCTACCTCTTCAATTTGCTTATCAAGGCCACCAATATCACCATATTGCTCAGTGGGTCTTTCATCAACTTCCATAGCTTTAACCCTGGAGTCATATCTACCAAAAATAAACACATTTTTAGTAAGTCAGTTACTTTATCACAAAACTTAATCTACCACACTCAGTAGTACTGTATACTACTAGTCAAATATGTTTAACCCGGTCAATGCCACAGACAAGATAACTCATCTTATGATAGTGTGTTATTCTTTCGCAAGATGGCAGCATCTCCTCGTGCAAACAAAGGAAATTTGTAAGACAAGTTATCTCGTCCGTTGCAGTGAATAGGTTAAACATGCAATGAAGACTTTCTATTTTCATCAACTTTTTACAAGAAAAACCTGGCACGGAGTTACGTTAAAAAATATACTTGGCAGCAAACAGATTAAGGTACCAGTACTATCATCTCAGCTAGTATCTTGAATCATATTACTGTAATTTAAGGTTTAATGAGGAATTCATTCAAGATGAATTATGACTTTCAAAATATAAGAAAATATTTGTGTACCCCTGGAAATCTGCCCGGTAAATAAAGATTGTTCTTCCTTCCGGTGTACTGCATTACTAATTGAAGTCTTGTTTTATAAGCAATGACATGATGGGAAAAAGAGAGTGAAATCATTTGAACAAGAGCAATGAAACAAAAATAGTCAGACAATATTGTTATACCAATAATAGTATTATTTCCAGCAACCTAATACATAAACAGTGCCCATATTTTATAGCTAAAAATGTTTACACGCTCATTTAAAGCCTACTTATCAAATAAAATAACTAAAACTCTGGACTAATTATTAATAAAAATTGTACATTTACTTTTATTAAACTTACCAGATTTAATCATCTATCATAGTTTTTTTATCGGCTAAATTGTAGCTAGAAAATGGCTGTTCGCAACTCTGCTTTATGGCAGTCCATCTGTAAGTATGAGTTGTCCGTAAGCTGGACATTCTTAACTTGGGGACTTCCTGTATTATTAATATCTACACAACACTACCAGAAAATTTGTCCTCAACTACACTTGTTTTAAAAAACATGTGCCCCCGCGTAGATTTGAACCACCAACCTTGCAGTTAACAGCCGAACGTGCTAACCAGTTGCACCACAAAGGCACATATCTGTTACACCAGATCGATTTATTTCTGATTCCAATTCACATGTGCTTGACTTTAAAATTTTTTTTTCCATTTCTCCAATACTAAAACCCGTTATATGTTTACAAAATTGTTTTACTGTAGCCTATGACATTCGCAGGGTAATGTTATATATGCCTGCAAAGTTTCATTTAATTCAGTTATGCGGTTTAGCAGTGCATTAACTTCTTATAGCAAAATTTTAGCAAAAACAGTAATTCAAAAGTTTGCTAAAACTTTGTATATAGCAATTTTCATGACTTGGTGTAATAAAAGTTACTCAGAATAAAATTCTCGACAAGATGACAGATTTTATTAAAATTGGTTGAGCTTTACAAAAGTTATTAAAAAACTGAAATCATTGCTTTGTGTAAAAACTCAACTTAATCATATTAAGGGCACACGTGCCTGATATCTAATTGTATCATCATGCTCAATAATAATCTGACCAACTTGGGAGAAGTCAAATTAATTTGTTATATTAATTATGTGCAATAACACAGATTACATTTATTATGTACAGTAATAATAAATCAGCACATTGTAAATTGTAGCTATTTGCCCAGATTTGCTTTTGTTTCTCTTCTACTCTAACATTTTGTATTCTAAAATGTATATATGAAAAACAATTTTGATTTCAACATTTCTTTTGAATCAAATAGCTTTTTGAATGTCTTCAGTTTTTAGAAAATGATCATACTTACTCTTGAGGTAAAGATTCCAATATCAAGTAAGAATCCTTATTCACACCCTGGAATATACAAATGATTACAAGTTCAAGTGGGCCATATATCCACGATAGAATCACTTATCAAATTCAATGCAATCATTAAAAAGACTTCAATTAAAAAATTTAGTTTTATAACTGGCCTGCAACTTAAGGGTCATTTTTGACAAATAGTTAAAGAATTTAACCTTTAGTACTCTGTAGGTGACTTCGTTTGTCGATCGCGGAACAATAGTGTGTTTAAATTTTGCGGTCATGTTGTCATGTCAATATCAGTCATACATGAATAGACATAAAAGTTAAAAGCTTTCAAAATTACTAAGTGCAAAAAATCTTGGCACCCTTGAAAAAGAATGCAGAGTGCTAAAGGTTAAAATAGTCTAACAATTTATTAAAAATAAGAACAGAAAAATTCTAAAAAATGGTTTAAAAATATTTTATTTGAAATGAAAACCAATGAAATGAACTCACCACAAGATCTCCTGGATGGAGTTTCTCTGCATCTACCAAACCAATGACTGGTAGGAAATAGGTCTATAATAATATGAGCAAAGAAAAAGAAAAATTAATTTTACATTTCCTCATGATACAAAGAAAATTAGTTCAGAGTATATAGAGTTATGCTAAAGTGTAAGTAATTAGATTTAGAATTGATAAAAATATATAATCAATATATGCTTGTCAGATGTGCTTTTTCTAGCACCTTCTCATGAGAGGTTTAATTGCCACTTGATGTTGAGGATGGTGTGCAGTAGAGGTGCAACAATTCACCGGTATATCTCCATATTTTTCAGTTTGGCGATACATAACATTTCCTTTAACAATATTAAGGATTTTTTTTAGCTCATTTAAAATTTTAAAATTGTTGTTCTGAAGTTTGTTTTTTTGCTAGAAAAGAAAAAGGCCAAATTTTTGTCTAAAAAAAAAAAGAAAAAGAAATTTTCATAAATTACTTCTCGCTTCCACCACCTTTTAATAATCCTGTATTGTTTTCTGTGATGTAGCCACTCCACTTTCTCTTATCCCATTTTATGTATCTACCTGCTCCCCGTCCTTTTTAGCACATTATTCAAATTTTTAATGTGATCACACAAGACTGGCTGCAGAGATCATCCAAAAAAGTTCTGATAGAAAAAAAATTTCTTCTAGCTTATTCTTTAAAAGAAACATTATCTATACAGAGAAACTGACACAAGTTTTATTAGAAGAGAATGTGATAAAAACTTAGTAACATGGTACCTGTCTTGTGGACGTCTTGATGACAGCACATTTCCCCTTCCGCTGAGCATCCAAATCAACATTAGCCCCATCTTCTTCTTCTTGGTCCTGAGGATCCATATCTAACAGCTGGAAAACAATGGAAATACACAATGAATAATCTAGCCAGGAAAATAATAGGTCAATATTCCAAGATAAAAGATGAAACAAGTAATTTAATTTCCTGAGTAATTTATTGTCTATAGTATGTAAAAGAATTTTTTAAGTAGAAAATATTTTGTTTTATTATCAGCAGAGCGATTCATTTAAGAAGGCACCTGCCTAAAAAGAGAGAAAAAAATTAGACCAAAGAAGAACAAAAGACTTCTATAATGTAGAAAATGAAAGCTTATTTATTGAGTATTTATTGCCATGAGAATCATAGATGCAAAAATGTTGGGCATTGTGTATCACTTTGATGAGTAAAAAATGGCTCTGCAGATAATGTACAACTTTGTTGCATTTTATAATTATAAATTGAAAGCAACAGAAATAAGACAAAAAAGGAATTAGTCAATAATTATTTGAACTTTTTAGTAAAAAATTTTTTTTTTTTTAAAAAGCTTTATAACCCCAAACGTATTATTTTTTTACTAAATGAAGTCTCAAATCATTTTTCTATTTTTAACATTTCAATAATTACCTATCTATTTTTTCCTGTATCATAAACAGAATCACCACATAAATTCAAAACATAAAAAACATTAGTGTTATCAAGTCATTAAAATTTTATTTATATTATTTTTGGTTAAAATTAAAATATACATATTTCTTATAAAAAGGGTAATAAAAAATCTTTTTATATCAACAATTTTGATGGAAATCATAATTAAGAAATACTCAACGTAAGTACATTGACCACAAAATTAACCCCTATGTGTGGGCAACTGAAGAGAAACTAAACAATTTGAAATATCATCACTACTATTCATAAAAAGGTTATGTGAGGAAGTGACTTCAAAATTCTAAACCCTGACTTACCTCTATAACATTAGATACAAGATAAGGTAAAGTTTTGTTAACTTTGATTTTCTCAGTGTTTTCTTTAATTTTTTCTTTTTGTGCCTGCAATTCATGTTTTATTCGTTGGTCGTCTGTTCTCATGATCTGAAAAATGAAAAGAAAGCAAAAATATTAGACACACTCATTGAATACAGAGTTCCTGAAAGGACTCTTGAAATGAAGATAATTTAACCCCAACAAACACAAACAGGGGAATGTATATAAGCCTATAAAGCATTGTTATCACATCAAAAAGTTCAGGTTAGTGCCAAATTATATTGCCAAACAATCATGTTGTCCAGGCTGGCCTGGAAAGCATTTTCTCTCAACATTAGTTGTATAGACAAGTACTTCTAAACAACTCATGCTTTCACATTCTTTTAAATACCAAAATACAAGCACTGCATTGAAGTAAACAGAAACTCAGTATTTTACAAGTACACTGACACAATTTTTAAAAAAATTATTTTACAAATTGAGTGTATCTATGTCTATCTATCCAGTTCCTTATCTAAGAAAATAAACTTGGAATGTTGAAGTTTACTCAGTTTATGTTGAGAAATCAGTTTCAGTTTTTTTTTGTTGAAAAATAGTTGAAGCTGAAGACAATATATGGAGGCAGAAATGACAGGATACCATCAAACTATCAGCAGCAGTAAAAAAAATTTTTTTTTTAAAAAAGGACATGGGAGTTGTAATTGATTTATGACCTACCATACATCAAAAAGGGGAGGGTTTTCTATGAAGGCCTATCCGATTAGAGTAAAATACTATACAAAATATCTCTGTACTCTATTTTATTAAATTCAACTAGTTTTTACCGTCATCCTAATTTTAGTTGTTTTTCTAGCTAGGCGTAAACTAGTCTCCCTCTGGTAATGAGGGTGTGAGTTCGATTCTCAGAGTGCTTACTCTTTATTTCCGATTGCGCTGTTATTCGTTGCCATAGAAACAGTGGCCAGAATTAATAAGTTGTATAAAAACGACTAAAATTAGGATGAAGGTAAAGATTAATCGAATTTAATAAAATAGGGTATTACAATACTTCATCCAATAAAAATAAAGATTGATCTCTGTACTCCTTTGTGATATGTTTTTGGTGTATGTAGATTAATTCTTGATAGGCTTTAAATAGTTTCAATTCAGCCAAATAGCTTCATTTTTTCAATGTTCAACCAAAATCTTTTTTTTTGTACAGAAAACTTTTTTAAATCAGATATTGTGAAAGAAATGTTTTTTTATACATAATGTTATAGTATATAAGAAAATAATTTTTCTTTTTAATTGTCAATTAAAACAATTGTATCTTATATATAGCCAGACAGGCATTAAATGGTCTTGTACACAGAAAGGAACGAAATGTGGCATTAACCTCATCATAGGCTCTTACTATAATATCAAACCTGAAAACAATGTTTTATTTGTTAGCTTCAGTGATTCAGTTTTAATTAGCAAAAAATTATTAAAATCTAATGGAAAACAATGTGAATGGTCGAATGTGTCAAAAGCAGTTTGCAAAGTTTTGTGCTAGAGATTTCTTGCTGAACAATGCTCTTCTTAGGTTGGGTAGAGCTTTTAAGGTTGACAGCTATCAAATCAAGACATTACTTAAGAATAATCAACGTTATATGATGCAGAAGATAGCCAACATAATCAAAATATCCAATTCAAGCTCTAAAAATCATTTGCATCTGCTTGGTTATGTGGTTTCCACATAAGTTAGGCAAGAAAAGTTTTTCCATGTACAATTCGCTACTTGAACATAAAAAAAATGTTCCGCTTTTTTAAACAAATTGTGACAGGCAATTAAAAGTAGATACTTTAAAACAACTTGGAATGTCAGAGATTATGGGGCAAGAAAGAATAACCACTTCTAACCATACCCAAGACCAGTTTTCATTCAATGGTGATACTGTGTATATGGTGAGTTTGGAAGAGAGTCCTTTCCTAGGAGCTCCTTCCAGAGAACCAAACAATTTGTATCAAACAAGTAAACCCTAATTAAACCAACTGAAGGCAGTAATTGACAAAACGCATCCACAATTAGTTAATAAAAAGGACAACACTAAACCACATGTTTCTTTGCTGGCAAGCTTGGCTACTAAGTTTTCCCTTATCAGCCATATTGCACCTTTAGATAACCATTTACTCTAGTCTTTACAGAATTAGTGAAAAAAACTTCAATTTCCTGGAAGACTGCAAAAGCTGAACAAACTTTTTGGCCAACCCCATAGAATACATCTGAAGTTAGAAAACCTACATCTACACTGAACATTAGCAAACTTTTTCCTTCCTATAAAATCAAGACAAATTTTATTCAATTGAAAAGAAATTTAAAAGTTCAACTTACGCTGACTTCATTGTCTAACAGACGAGTTCTGCCAATGATTTCATCAGTTGACATACGCAGCACCTCCTCCCCAAGGGCCTCCTTAATAAACAAAAATAAAACAATCACATCAATAAATAAGCAAAATTTAATGTTAAATTTTGTACATTTACATTTCAACCAATTCTTGTATTGTTTTTATAAAAAGAAAAATGTTTCTAAATGATTTTACTAAATCAAAAATACAAAAAGTGTAAGTGAAAAATCAAAATGTCTTTTGGTAACAGCACTGCATAAACGCAATACAAAAAGAATCTCTTAATTATCAAGCGAGATTATAATAAAAGTTAAATATTTAGGAAAAACACTATTGAAAAATTATTTAATTTTGTATTATATCCACATCAAGTATTTTCCAAGAACTCTTATTCATCAAAATTCGTAAAAACATAGCCCAATTAGGTATTGTCAATAATTTTGAAAAGACGCCATTAAGATTCAAAAGCTTTTTCGGGCAATTCAACTGATTCTTCTTGTTATTTACATGTTTTGGTCAATCTATTCTACAGCATTCTTCAGCTGTACTATTTCATAAAGTGTAGGAAAGAATATAAAGGGAGAGACCAGCATTCCCCATAAAGTCAGACTCAAAGAACACAAAAAAGCCACAACCATAGGCAAAGTAGAAATATCTGGGATGGCAAACCATATCTGGAGGGAGAAAGGTGTACTTTACCCTCTCTGGGAGGAAGTCCGAATAATAAAAAGAATGCTGATGTAGAGTGTAAAAACTGATTGAGACTGTATACATCAACTTGCCAGCTAAATGTATAAGTCAGACCAGTCTGGATTTCAACTTGGTATGGCTTTGCTACTTAACAGGGACACAGTATGGAATTCTTTGTTCAACACGTTACAAGCATTGCTGCTAACAAAGAAAAAAAGATTTCAGTTTGCTCTTTAGATACTCATAGTACACCTGAAGAAGGCCATAGAATGTTATTGGAACAACAAAAAGAATGAGTTCAATTGTCTGAATAATTTTTACAGTAGTGTGCGTTTTAAATTTAGGATCTGTATTTTGGGAGCTTTAGCAATTTAATTTCTTGGTTTACATTTGTCTGAAGCCACAAAAATTATTGTAATGGTTCCAGGTTTTACAATATTAACATGTTATCTTCAACTATCACATATTGGGATTTTACTTTCTATTTATTTTCTTTATCTAAAAAAGATCAACTAGGTAATCAAATTCTTTTGTGTAGAATTTTTTTTTAATATTTTGCTGTCATGATTTTTTATACTCTATTCAAAAAGACTTAATCTTGGAATTTTCTGATTCAAATACTTAAATTTCTAAGAGCCCTGTCTATTTTAATTGAAACAAAGAGAAACAGTCACACCGTTCATTATATAGATAAACTAGTATAGTACCCATCAAAATGACAGGATTATTTACATATGGATAAATTTTACAAATATATTTTTTGCAAATAAAAATGCGAATACCTTAAATGAAATTTATTTTTCTGTCAGGTCATTCCATATCAAATCACCTAATATATTTCTTAAGTCCCCAAGGGCATCATCTTAGATTTTGATGAGATTTCAGTAGGTAACAACTTTTCTAAAGACAAATCAAGCTTGAAAATGTCAGCTTGATTGAACAAATAGTTCAGAAGTTAATACAAATTGAAATTTGCTTGAATTTACATGTCGCGAGACGCAGACATGATTTTGCCAAATTTGGCACTTTATAACTACACTATTTAAGATATCCAGCTGAAATTTGGTACACCTGTGGTTTTCCACCAAAATAAGCCATTTCTGGCTTCATTTTTATCTCTATTCTATGTGGTTTGGAAGTTATAGGTCCTTCAAAATGGGGGGGGGGGAATGGCTACATTCCTGATGATCAAAACATCAGACCGTTTACAGTAAAAACCGAAAACTTTGTTTTTTTTAAAGCATGAAAATATTTCAATCCTAAATATTTGAACATGTATACTCATAGTTTACTCACTCAAACTAGTAGACAGTACATGGTACAAGAGCAGCCAAATTATTCTTTCAATTTTCAACTAGCCACCATTCCAAACAGCAGGAACTTCTACTGATTTGAAAATTTGTTCACAACTTTTCATATAGATTTTGAAAATGTTATCAGCCTAGCTCTAGAAAATACCATTTTTTCAGAAAAAAGATGTCAAAGTGGGTTCCAAATTTCATCGACATTTCTAGGAAGGCATTTTTAAGTAATCATGGCTTGGCACCTTGCCTATCTCTTAAGCTCTGTCTGGCAAGATAGGAAGTAGTGTCAATGCACTACAGAATGTCACAATCTGGATCTTCTTAGCTTTTCTAGATGATATCAAAATCTCAAAAATAGCCTGAATTAAAAAAACGACAAAAATGTACCATTTTTAAAGGCAATAATGAACATTTGGGACAAGCCGCCACATTTTCTAACAATAACTTTTGAAAAGAGCATGTTCAAAAGTACATGGGGCTAGTTTGTATTTTTTTAACTTAGGGGCTCAATTCTTTATGTTCTAATAGAGCATTGAAATTTTGTTTAATGACACTTATTTCCGGGAAGCCATTTTTGAGTAACCATAACTCAGAATCTGGCACACCTTGTGAGCACTGTCAATCCACTACTATATGTCACATTTTGTAGTGTAATGACACCACTTTCTATCTTGGCCAAAAAATTAGCAGACTCAAAAGATTTCCAGGGTTGATTTGTCTCTGGAAAAAGCATTACCTGTTGAGATTTTCAATGCTTTAATTTATTGATACTCGGTTGGAAATCTTCTGAAATGTAGCACTTTTTGTGGTATTTTGGCCAGGTTAGATATGAGTACAGATTTTTAATTTTTTAGGAATGAAAGAGGATGGATCGAACTATAATTCAACAAAATTTGAACAATGTTTTCAACTGTCTATACGTTACTTTTCAATCTTTCAAAAAACATGTAAAACTTTTGCTTTTTATTGTAATGGTCCTGTGTTGATCAACAGAAAAGTATTTAATGCTTTTAAACTCTACAGAAGGCAATACATCAAATGAACATAATCCAGTAGAATTTTTATTTTAACACCCTTACTTTAGCATTGATGGCTGGCCCAAAATTTAGCAACCCCCCATAAAAAGCCATTGTTCCCCATTTTGAAGGACCCATAACTTCCAAACCACATAGAATAGAGGTAAAATGAAGCCAGAAATGGTATGTTTGGCAAAATCATATTTGCGACTTGCGACATAAATTCAAGCAAATTTCAATTTGTAAAAACTTCTGAACCATGTGTTCAATCAAGCTGAAATTTCCAAACTTGATTTGTGTAATGCCGATATTTCTTCTCGTGGTATGAGGGAGAGAGACGTCTTGTCATTGGGTTGTACATTTACAGGAGTGAAAATTCTGTGGAGGGAAATATAACATTTGGTCCATACCGGAGAAAGGGGCTCTCCCACGTGGTTGGATTGAAAAACAACAAAGTTCATTATTTTCAATTTAAAATATGGGTTTGTTTTATTTCCCTGGATAGCTTCGATTCCGGGCCGGTTTGCAGATCACTTTGAGACATTTGAATTCTGCTTCAGTTAAAATTCTAAACGAGTGGTCACTTTACTGAATGACTACCAGTGATATCAGATTTCTTCCTCCTTCCCCATTTCAGCCTAATGGGCTAGGGAGCCAAGCTCCCTAGCTGGTTTGACCAGTTGCTCGAGCTGTGGGTCAGAGGCTAACTGATCTAAACTGCCGCCATCACAGCAACCATTAAACCACTGTGGTTGGTCGAAAGTATTTTCTGTAGTTGGCTGCCTACTTCCAAGGAATACACAAACACAGCAGAACCTTGCTTACCAGCAGCACTATTTTGTGTGTGTGTGTTCACAGTACTCCCTTCCTGTTTGCTTTAGCGAGACAGAAAACAAAGTGACAAGGCCTTTTATTAGGGTGGTGCAAAAATAATGCGTTTTTTGTTATTTTAAACTTTGATGCGTATTTTGGAATAAACCATTATTTAACTATGTTCACAGAATATACCATTTTAAAGCGTGAATTTCGCTATTTATTTAAGCTGAACATTCTCTTTTCACTATTTATTCTGGTTTACTTGAGGCTGTCAAATCAAAAATGGAAAAAGCAGATTTGAGCAATTTTGTTGTATGAGTTCAAAATGGGACATAAAGCAGCAGAAACTGCTTGCAATATCAACCAAGTATTTGGTCAGGGGTCAGTCAACGAACATACAGCTTAAGATTGGTTAAAAATGTTTTGAAATGGAGACAATAGCCTTGAAGATGAGGAGAGTCATGGACATCCTTCTGAGATTGATGACATCCAGTTTAGGCAGACCCACACAAAACAACTCTCGAGGTTGCAGAGGAATCAACTGTTGACCATTCAACAGTTGTTCGACATTTTCACCAAATTGGAAAAGCAGAAAAGCTCGACAAATGGGTGCGGAACTGAACGAAAATAAAAAAATTTGTGGTTACAAAATCTGCTCTGCACTTCTTTTGTGCAACAAAAATGATTATATTTCTCGATTACATTGTGACGTGACGAAAAATGGATTCTGTACAATAGTCAGCATTCAGCACATTGGCTGAACAGAGGTGAAGCACCAAAACACTTCCCCAAACCAAACCTGCATCAAAAGAAGATTATGGTCACCATTTGGTGATCGGCAAGTGGAATCATCCACTACAACTTCTTGAATCCTGGCAAAACCATCACAGCAAAGATGTACGGCCAAGGAAATCAACAAAATGCACCAAGAACTGCAATGTTTATGTCCAATATTGGTCAATCAATATGGACCAATTCTTCTCCATGACAACGCCCGACAGCATGTCGCATGAATGACCCTGCAGAAATTGAACGAATTAGGCTATGAAACTCTACCGCAACCAACTTACTCACCAAACTTCTCGCAACAGACTACCACCTTTTCAGGATTTCGACCACTTCTTGCAAAGGGAAGGTCTTCAACAACCAAGCAGCAGCTCGCAAAGCCTTCAAAGAATTCCAGGACCCCAGAATACTAGACTGCTTTATAGTTGATGGTGAAAAACTGCGATTATTTTTGCACCATCCTAATATATTATAAGATGATGGTAATGAATAGAGGAGAAGGTAAACTTTTAAAAGTGGTCAAATTGGTGGGTGGGTCATAAAATCTGCAGGGCATATGCAAATTATCACAATTTTCCTTGGAATATCTTTTTATATTTTTGGAGCACATTTCCTATGTGGGCCAATATCTTACTTCTGGTTATATTATTAAATATACCCAACAGCACATATCTTAAGTGTAACATTTTCTAAATACCAATGAAGATTGAAAATATTTGATTCATAAAGAACCTGGTCATTTTTCTAGAATAGGGTATCACAAAGGTACAGAAAATACATGTTTTTGCCAGACTTACATACAGCAGTAAATATTTATCCTGCTTTCCAATATACCAAAACTGAACCCTTATTGTGTCCGACTTTCTGACAGTGGATGTTCGATTTTCAATGTAAATAGACTACTAAAGCAGACGCTTATTGTGTCTATCTTTACTCAACTATGTCTTGGAATAAAACTGATATTTATTTCGATTTTTGTCCATCTTAAAATGTGAGTTATGGCTTTAATTTACAATGTACACATAATGCTAAACTTTACTGGAAACTTATTTGGTGTCCATCAATTCGTTAATGACAGGCATCCTAATATTTAAACGAACTTTTAAAGTCATTTTTAAGATGATAATATTGATTTCATAATTTTAAATTCCCCCCCCCCTTAGTCTGGTGGGTTAGGGTTAAAATTTCTTTAATATATATTTCCATTATTATAAGATGTTTATCTTTTTAAATAACTGTATTCAGGTATAAATTTAAAACTTCACAATATTTCACAAAACAAATTCAAATTTCCCGTAAAAATAATCGAACATCTGCTGTTAGAAGTTAAAATAAAAGGTCCAGCTTTGCATGATACGGACATTGTAAATCTAACCCCCACTTTAGAGCCATTTCACTCGCTTACACTTTAACTTACTTTTTCTCGAAAATGAAAAATTTCCGGAAGAAATGAAAAGCATAAGTTAAATCAGATCAAATTAGGAAAAATAAACTTTTGTACAAAAATACACTGGTGGAAATCTTAACCAAAACATTTGGGAAAACGTAACAAAAATGCACTGAACATTCTAAATTTTCTTTACATTTTGGGAGCAGCGCGGATTTTGTTCAAAGTCAATTTATTTACACAACTTCCTTCAATAATAACTAATCTAATTTAGGGTATAAACTTGGAATTTATTATTTATTATTGAACCTGGTTTCTTTCAATTGAAATTTATAAAACTTTTCAGTTCTCTATTATAGTTTAATGCAAACAAGTTTGTGATTAGTTTTTTGGGTTTTTTTTAAACCGGTTTTTCGAATCTGATTTACAAAAAAGAAAATATATAAACGAATTTTATAGTAGACGACTTTTTTACCGTTTTTTTTTTTTCGCCTTTTAAAAAATAAATGCACTGCTTTATTTCAAGGGTGTAAACATTATTTGTACATCAACTAAAGTTTTAACTTGTCCATGAATAATGTTTATAGAAGTGCAAATCTTTCCAGAGTCCTGTGCAATAAAAGTAAATAAATTCAGACATAAAAAGACAAAATATCCCTAAAAATAAAGATTCAATTTGTGCGGCTGCTACACTTTTTTGAATGCATGACGAGGCAAAATCAGCCGGTGTTCAAATAGTAACACAAACAAAGTCCCAGGGACACGAAGAACTTTCTTCCTGAAGAAAAGAAAAGAAGCGTACTGTTTCTTGAGATGTTTAAAAGTATTCATTACGAGTTCGAATGTTTAAATCTCAATAATTTACCTCTCCATTCTGCAAACTAAAATTTTCTTCGAGAGTCGCCATTGTTGCTTGCTCACTTTGGGTAATCAACTTTTGATGACGTTTTGCACAATTTTTCTTTCAACAACGAATTCCGCTTTTTCCGGAAGTAGAAGAACACTATTTAACAGTAGTTTCGTACAGACTTATTGTTTTTAATATTCAACTATTTATCAAATAACAAATTTATTTTGTCGTGTAATATGTATAAAAAAAAATGTACGTATTCATCAAAATCTATGATGACGAAAAATTCAAGAGATCGATTTCTAGCAACTTAAACTTCCTAAAAGTTAAAATGAAAGAAAAGATTTATAATAATGAGCACTTTGGTTTTTCAAAATTAAAAATAAATAAATAACGTATGTTAGAAACGGTTTAGAGTTGAAAACTTTGAGAATAACATATTTGTAAGTAATTCACCCGAGTGTAGATCTTTCGAAGTTATGGATTTAATTTTGGAGGTAAAATACGAATGTGTGGTTTAGAATAAACGTTTAATTTCATATGAAATTGCATTTTCTTGTCAGTTTGTCTATGTCTCATTCGGTAACAAAGTCACGTTTCAATTGGCTTTTGGGCCTTCAAACAAGTAAAATATAACTAGCCTGGGGGTCCTTTCTTGACTGTATCTCCCCATTAGATGCTTAAAAAATACGGCAACAAAAAATAAATCGTAACCAGATTGAGCGGCAAGAAACTGTTTAAGAATCGTCATTCGTCAGGTAAAGTTTTTTTTTAAGGAATGATGACTAAATGTGTTTGCAGGGCGAGGATTTGCAGATCTAACAATTAGGGAAATAAAAGAAGCTATTGGAAATGAAGATTATGCGATAAATAATAAACTATATTCCTTTTGGAATCTGATCGAAGGCACCCCACAATATTCCCAATAAAGAAGGATAGCATCTACTACGGACCTTTGACAAAAAGCGTCATGTGTCGATAAAAACGTCTAACATATCTGATCAATTTTATTGTAATACTCTGTGTTTAAGAAGGAAAATTATCAACTAAAATGTATTTATGTTGTCAATATAAACCCGGGGATAATCGGGGTTGAAAACTTAAAATAAATGAGAATTTGCATTAAAAAGATTTAGCTCAATTTACACTAGGTATGTGCACGCACTTTTTTGCGCAACTTTTTTGCGCAAAAATCTTCGATACCCAATTTTCAAAACAAATTAAAAAATGTAAAACTGTTGTTCTGAAATTTTTTCTTGTTTCTGTTACAAAGAAAAAAGAGCAAACCTTTGTGTATATAAAAGAAAAAAAATCATTTTCATAAATTACAACACAGAACTGAGTGTTTTAAATCTTTGAAATAAAAATCTACCGTTTTCCGACAAAATTTTAGGATACAAAATGGCTGCCATTTGTTTACGTCTTAAAATTTTAAGAAATTTCATTTATGGATGTCAATAAGAGTAAATATAATGTTGCAGAATTTGAGTCATCTATCTGTTGATTTTCCAATATGAAACAGTATTTTTGTCCGCGCTCCTAACATTAATCAGTGTTGCCAACTCCAATTTGATCTTTTTCGGATAAAAACTTTTATTAAACTTTCCAGATTTGTAGTGGATTTACCAAAAAAAAGGTTTTAGTACCTGACTCCAAAAATATTCTCAAAGAAAACGTTTCGGTTAAAATTCGCTTTATCGATTTTAAGTACAAAAATTATGACAAAATCTTTTTCCTAGGTATTTTGATTTGCTTTGATTGACCCTGACTTTCGTTTCTTCCTGAAATTTCTTCTTTTTTTTCCTTTTTTTAAAAAAGAAATAGTGTCTTATATGGGGAAAGAGACTGAATTGGCTATAAAGCGTGTGACTGATACAACAAACTTATTTTAAACTTGACCGTACTTTCGGCTAACTTTATGATTAAAATATTGAATATATGTTTTGAGTTAGCTATAAAATAAAATTGAATCGGCTAATTATTTTGTTTAAATGGCCAGATTTTCGGCTATCTGCTGTTTTAAATATCCCTTGACTTGACATGGCCTCAGTAGATCGCTTATTGATTTATAGATTATTGCCGTCCATACCCGCCCTCGTTCAGAGATCTGAACATTTAAAAAATGTTAAAAGTACGTTAGGGGTCGAATTTCGTCATAATATCATATTTTTTTTAATTCCTTCTCTCTCTCCTCCTTTATTTTTCAAAAAATCTAAGTTGGCTGAATATATAAAAGAAAATTTTATGTCCATAAATTATTTTATTTTACGGAAAATAGCAATAATTTATATAAGCTTAAAAACAAAATGAAAATTCACCAAGAAGACAATATTTTACTTTTTATTTTTCAGTTTTTTCTTACTAGTCCCAAGTAAGGTTTTTTACGGTCGATCTAAAAAAAAAAGCTAAAACAAAATTTAACTTTTCACGGACTTATCTTTCATATATGTAAAAATCAGGACTGGCCCATATTTATTAATATACAAAATTAACAACATGAATAGGGGGGGAGGTATTTCATATTATAATCACATGAAAAAAAACATTTTTTTTTTCTAAAATTTGGAATGGAAACTTCTTTTTTTTTTAAATCGCCATTTCATACGTAAGTACCGAAAATTTCATTAAAATCCAATAAATAGATGATTTTTGGTAAGTTTGTAAACATTCTAGGTGATCGATTAC
>VCCN01002953.1:207181-228838 GCA_006491835.1 Architeuthis dux | reverse complement strand
GAATTAAAATCTACTTAGCTTTCTATTGACTCAGTTCTGAGAAGCTGAACGCTTTTTGCTCTTCTCAATTAAATTCCAAACTGCCACCCCCAAAATATTCAAATTGCCCCACTGTGGGGTGTGCATTCCACATTCGGAATCACTGGTCTAAACAAGTGGCCGGCAACCTTTTTGCCTTTGCGGGACGGATTGCATATAAATGAATGGACGGTGAGCCAAATAAATACCATAAAAAGCTTGAAATATGGAAATTGAATAAAGTTTAAATACATTTAATACATCTAGTTTTATTTTGCCTCAAATCGATGCATAATGCATGCTAGACAACCATTTGTGCTCAACCAAGAATGACAATTAAAGAACTCAATTTAGTTGCAATTTATTTCAATCAAGACTTTTGAATCTTTTTAAAAGACAAAGAATCTTTAAAGATAAAAAGAAAGCAGAGTATCTCAACATTTTTTTGTGGGCCATTCAAAATCCCTTTGCAGGCTGTAGGTTGCCTACCCATGATCTTAAACTATTATAATAAGTACTAAATCTGATTTTGTCAACGATTTTTTATAAAAATATTGGAAATTGCAAAATTAATAAAATATTTTTTTTAAATACTCAGGGATATTATTTTTTTCTAAATTCTTATATTTTTATATTGTCAAGACACTGGAAATTGCAGAAATAATTAAAAAAAGATTTTTTTAAATACCCAGAGAAATGCCAAATTTGCACCATTTTTCATGCTGTTAATTTTCTGAAAAATTTCTGATTCTATAGATTTTTCTCAGAGAAAGGTTATATCAGATCTTTTTCCAAACTTTCTTAATAATAACACAAATATGTTGACGATAAAATAATCTTTTATACAAGTTTGAGGCTTTTTATATCTCAGGTGTTGAGCTTGCAGTGATACCTCAAGATAAAAAAAGGTTTCAAGTGTTTCAGGAGTGTGTCGCCTGAAATCCTGGGAAAGGGAATGGTCGTTCCATGTTTATGTCTTTATTGCCAATGCTTGCAAATGCGTTACCTGTGGTGAGCTATGTTTATCTAGTTTAAAGTCTTTATACACACATGAACATACACACACAGAACTGTTTTTTTTATTTGTCCAGCACACACACTCATACATATACATATGCACAAACTAACAGCCGCTCACATACAAAGTCCGCAACAACGCTATTTGCCCTACCCACACAGGTATATACACACACACAAATAACGGTATCCTTTTTGCACACAACAAAATACACAAACACATATGGCCATTCTTTTTCATTATTCATTCTCAAAAAACAAAAGATTTTTTGTATAATTCAATGAATAAATTAGAATGAAACAAATCTTACTACTTTTTTATGTGGCAAAGTTGCCTATTTCACAAAAAAAAACTGTATTTACTTATGTTTGTAAAAACATAAACTTTTGATTGTAAAAAATAGTTGTTTTGATTAAATACATTTTTGAAACTATGTATTTATTTTTTGTTAAAAAAAAAAGTAAATACATAGTTTTAACTTTTTTTACAAAAATACGTAGTTTTAATTTGATGCATATATATGAATAAATATATATAAATAATTTCTATTTCGAAAGAATGATAAAAAAACAATGTCTTCTGAAAGGAAAAGATATTTATGCATATGATCTTCCATAGCGAAAATCACCAATGGTTTATAATACTGAAAATGGCTGAGGTGCCTTCAATGAAAATGGCCAATTAAGGTAAATATACTGCTACAATCTTAAACACACAGCTAGGTTTACGTTCCAAAACAAAAATTAATCACAAGGCGGACAAAGCACAAATAAAATTACAGGTTGGGTACGGGTGGGCACTAAAACATTAAAAGAATTATGGGCGGGTTATATAAAAAGCATTCTAAGGCATTCCTAAAAAAAATAAATTCTCCCTACTTAAATTTTCCTACAGAATTTTACCCAGATCCTGAATTGATATTGGATATACAGTCAGATTATGCTCCATTAGATCATAAATAACATCCCAACATAAGTTCCAAGGGAGATAATTTAGGTTGGATAAATTTGAACTTTATTTTTGTTATACTTTAAAATTAATTATTTTTCTTTAATGAATGCCTTCAAAATAACCCTTGAGTAAAATGTGATAAATTACAGCTTCAGGAAAGAAAAACCTAACTTTGATATACAATAGCCTGGAGGTTCTATGCTAAGTAGAGCAACTATTTAATAAGAAGCAAGCAAATGCACCATTATACCCAAATATAGTCTTCACTAGTTTTGAAATCTCATAATGAACAGTCAGTAAAGTTACTGGATCATTGAACATTTCTCATTGACCCATAGGGGTGTGAGGTGTTCTACAGACCTGGCAGTTTTTATCAGTCTGTTTATACCTTTGTTATCACCGCTGACACAGTGATTGACTGAAATGTTATATAAACAATGGCTACTTCAGCCTGCTTATTCAAGTGGATGTTTATACAGTGACCAGTCCACTTACCCTTGACCACTTCCTGGCAGCTGAGAACAATCAAAGTGGAACAACATTTTTTAGATCAGAATCTTAGCTTAGTCTGGCACAAGGCCACATTAATGGAGCAACCAATAAGTAACCGTCTACGCCGGATTAAATATTTAAGCAGTAAAAAGGGACTAAAGCTTTCAGACTGGTTTCCCTTCACTTTTGAACCCTTAAGGGATAAAGACAATTTTTCCTACACTTTTGGCCCCTTAAAGAATTATATGATGGCTTGGTTCCGTGAACAAAGATCCAGGATCACTTTGCATGTCTTTACATGTCATATGCCAACAGGGCCTGTACATGTATAACCCAAAGGCCTGCGCAATGGAGTTTTAAGGTGAGGTGCACACGGCCAACCCCACCATTTAAACCAAGAGTTTGGATGCCATGTCCACCCAGGTGGAAAGATAGGAGCAAGGTCTCTAGGTTTTGGGCTTTTTGGAGTTTCCTTCACCTGGCTGTTGCCTGAGCTAGGAGGTCTACTGCCCCTTTAGGTGGGTATTCAGACAGTACGGCTGATCTGAGTCAAGATTCAGGTCCCGAACACTCCACAGTAAGCAGAAGATATGTATATTGAACAGAAAGTAAGTGTCTAGTTTAGCATTATAGTTACATTGTAAATAGACCCCGCCCCTTCTAAAACCTTTAAAAAACAATTTTTCTCAAACCTTTTCCCTAGGTCCATTGAGTATGCATGCCAAATTTGGTTGGGCTGCACCCACTTTTAGGTACTTTCTATAGCGTTCCAAAAGTTCATGTTTGGAAGGAGACTTTATGGTTTGTGGCGCATAATCAAACGAAACTACGGCCCTGAAGTATTTCAGTTACTTCTCTTCAGTGTTGCCAATTTGGATATTTTATATCTAAATTTAGATAACATCTGTAATTTTTATTAGATTTCTTGACAACTGCTGATCCAAACAACTTTAAACTCAAAACTGCACTGCCTAGTCTGCTGATTAATATATCTGGTGAATATCAATTTCATACAATGGTCAGTTGTTGAGTAATCACAGTACATACACACACACACACAGATTTCTTCAATTGTATATGATAATATTCTAGAGATGTCTAATGCTAGGTTGGTGGTATTCTAAATTGTTCCATTGACCCAGATATTAAAATTGTCTTTCCAATTTTACCAGAAGTGAAATTTACATTGAATTAAATTTGCCTCTATTTTCTTCAAAGGAGTTAATTAGAAATGACATAAAAATCACAAATGCCCAGTACCATACTTAAGACAGTGCAGCTGCACAGGACTCCAAGATTTTGGGGGTCTCCCCAAAAATATGTCTTTAAAAAAATATTGAAATAATCTTTTCTTTTTTGCAGATAAAAAAATAAAATGTCTCAACTAAACATGTTTGAAGATTTATTATGTTAGATGGAGATTATTGATCCATAAAGGACTTTACATTAAATTAAACATCGTAATTTTATGAATATTTAATTTTTGTTTTGATTTGTTTGAAAATAATAGCTAAATACAAAAAAAGAAGTTCCCCCAAGAAATGTCATGGACTTGGTCTTGCCAATGCCAACATAATGTGTTGCTTCCCCTTGACAGTGTACTCACAATACTGAAAAGCTTCCCTGGTATTGTCAAACACAATGGCTTGGGGTAACAAGTTAAAATTAGACCCCTTCACAAAAACGTTTTTAATTGTTCCAAACCCTCTTTCTAGTGTCACCAAATAAATATACAATTCTAGATTTGCCATTGCTTAATGACCTAATACTGTCAAAAGCTAAAGAACCCCACCCATTTTGTATGGATATCAGAGTTTTAGAAAGGTTAAATGCTGAAATGTAGCCTTTATATAAATGTCTCTAAAAAGCCAGTTGGTGGTTTTTTTTTTAATGCTGCCTACCATTAAATTAACAATGTTGTCTAACTTTGCTTTTAAAGGGCTTCTTTTCCCCCTTTGTGTGTGTGTGTGAGAGAGAGAGAGACAGAGACAGAGACACTATAAAAGACCATGTGTCACACTTTGCTTTCAAATAAATACTGGTGGGCGTGTGTGAGAGTAACTGAGTGAGTGAGTGTGTGTTTGTGTGTGTGTGTGTGTGAAAGAGAGAGCAAGTGTGATTACCTTATCAGCCTTTTATTTTCTAGTGGTTGCTTTCCCTTCCTGTTGTCCTGAAATTGGAGATGCTACTGTGTCATTGTTTTGAAGAGAGGGCCTTGGGACAGTAGGGTTGGCAAGGGAGAGAGAAATATAAATCTGGGTCACTTTAGTTGAACCCTTGCTAGACCTAAATGTGGGGCAAAGGAATCAATTAGGGGTAAAGGTTCCCCCCCCCGCCTCGGGATTATTTATTTTTTGTTCTTTAAAATGTGTGTATTCATGGCTCAGATCAGATTAGGAAGTAAGATTTGAAAAAAATGAAGTAAAGAATTTAATGTGCTTTTCAAACATTGTTTTCAGCATGAAATAGGTGAAGAGGGTACCTCTAGTCTCAAAAGCTATTGATAGTGACTTTGGCAGGGTTGGGAAGACAGATGAAAAATTAAAGAAATTGCTTCATCAGTTATTAATAGTGTTAAAATATCTTTTTAAAAACTCTGAAATACAACATTCATATAATACATTCCTGCATTTTTACTTTTGTTAAATGATGTATTATGAATCATTATTATTTAAATTTGTATGACTACTTTTTACTAATGCTATTTGCTCACTGCCGGAGAGTAATAGGTCTGTGCAAAAGTTGTGATAAAAAGCAACTAATAAAATTTAAGATGAAGGTAAAAATTTAAATAATAATGATCATTCATATAAATTTCATACAAAATAAATATTGAATAAAGACTTTGGAATAATTTTGAATTTGACAAAATACCAACATACATAACAGCACATTTGTAACAATTTCAGGTTTTAAAGCACCCAAATTATTTATTTCATTTGTTAAATAATTTCTATTTTGTAAATTACTTGTTTGAAGGCCGCTTTTGGCGGCCATTAAGTTCGATATCAAGTCACTTCCCATTTATAGAATTCATAATATAATTATTTGCAAATAAATAAAGGAAACTACTCTATAATTAGCATTTAATATATCTGGAGTTATCTCTCTTAAGAAATTGTGGAACACACAACAAAGACCCCACACTATATCTTATAATTCACCAAAAGCTTGTCCATATGCCTACCACAGAAACCATACAACATACTCCCATGAAATCTTCTGTGTACCAATAGAACCATGAAGCAGGTTTTTAGCAAATTAGTTTTTGAAAATCACCCCAAAAATGTTGGGGGGGGGGGTGATTTACAATGCAAATTCATGCTGAAATGGACTAATATTTTGTGTCTGCTTTTTCAGCTGAATCCACTGAATCAAATGCTTAATTGCAGAGCGAGTGGAAACTTTGTATCCCTCATAAAGAGGAGGGGAGAGTAAGAGGGATATATTGGCTCTTGCAGTGGGTTCTTTGGTATCATTCATAGAGAGGGGCTGAGAGTAAGAGGAAGAATTACTGTTTGTTTATTTTCTGTTAATCGGTGTATATGTTATGATATCCTGCAGGTTATTTCGGGGTCAGACACCTGTGCGGAAATGTAAGTGACCCCGGTCACCTTAGGAAATAGGTATATTGCGTGGGTGTCAAACAAACAGGATATGGGTGAGCGGAAATGACACCTGCGTAGGTGTTAGAGAAACCTATAAAGCAGACCCGAATAGAAAACTTGAGATGCGGACAGAAAACTCAGAGACCCAAGCAGCCAGGAGGCAAACCACCTAGGGCTGGGAAGACATAAGACCAAGTTCCCTTGTTGGGAACAGTCTCTCGGCACCCATCATCTCTCTCCCACTCTTCATCCATCGGCCGACGAAGTGTATGTTGTCTATACTATGAAATAAAAATATGTATTATATTTTTACAAGCAAGTCTTTGAGTTTCCTTTCTATCCAAGTCCAGGACATTCACCCTGCTATACAACATACATTGCTTTGGTGGCCCGATATGTCGACAAGACATATTTTGAAACAACCTGGGGAACCGAAAAGAAAAACAACGAGGGTATGCCAACAGAACCAACCAAAAGAAGAAAAAACCCAATCGCATTCAAAAAGAAAATGCCACGGACACACAATGTGAGAGTCCCAGAGAGAAGGAAGAAACGACGATTCACGTTCCAGAGTATAAATGAAAGAATTAATTTGAAAAAAAAAGGACAATTAAGGTACGTTTTGAAAACTTTTTAAAATAATGAAAAAAAAACGAAGAAAAAAGAATCGAAAGACTTAACTACTTACACAGTATAAAAAAGATATAGATATATACACAAAACTCACACACAAAGAAAGAAAGAGAGGGAAAAAAAAAGGAAGAAATGACTGCTGGCCGATGATCGCAAAATGGAGGGAGAGAGAAAAGAGAACATTTTTTTCTTTCTGTTTTATTTTCGATTGTTATAAATGTCCACTCTGTTTTGATGTGTTTTGTGCTAGGTAAAAGCTGTTATATTGTTAAAAAAAAAATGATTAGGATTGTTGAAAATGTATTAACATGTTAATATACTTTCTTTGAATTTACTCGGAAATCTTTGCTGAGAATTTTATTGTCAACACACTTGTAGGTCAAAGTTCACATCCAGAATATTGTTGAATTTTGAGTTGTCAAACAGATAAAGGATGTGCTTTCTTTTTTAAAATCGTATCTATCTCATATTTTTACAATTCACATCAAAAAGGTGATGTTGCTCTGGAAATACTGAGTTTGACTTTCGATTTCAATTCTTTTTTATATAGTGCCTTGAAATTTAATAAGGAGAGCTTACTAATTATAAATTATAGGAATTTTGAAAACAAATAGGTTAAAGTTAGAATGAAATGTGGAAAGATGATGATGAACATTCTTTTCTGCTGTTTTTTGGACTTTCTCGCTTTAGACAGCAAATTTTTATAACAATAATTTAGCCTTATAGCAATGAGGTTTTTACCATTTTATTATCAGCGGAAGAGATCCCTAAGAGGAAAAGAGCAAGGTCTACAGATTGTTTTGTATCAATTGATGGAAAATGTGGGGTTTTTTAAAAAATGTTTTTTATTGGTGCCTTTGTTTGGGCTCAGCATATTGAATGCTGGCCGTGATTTGATGGAATAATCATCGCATCAGGTGTTTTCACTGCGGTTACCGGCTGGAAGGAGTCAACTTCTGAGTGAACTCTCCATGCCCACATGCAGCCAAAGGGCGGGGCAGGTGTTAAGTCCCTGGATGTAGTAAAAGTATGGGCAGATCTAAAAGTTCCAAGAATTAAGCATGAGACGGAATTCATGCCAATGTGGTTTTGTTCATTTTCCATTGTATCATTATGTTGAAGAGGAATGCCTCTGTTATGTTTTTCAATGAGACCTTGCAATTTTCGGAATTGTCTATTTTTGTTTTTTGGTGATAATTGTACAATATTTTTTTATTCAATGGTATTTTGTTTTGTAAACTGTTTTTTTATGACAGTTGAGTTATAATTGTCATTTTATACTGTAAAATATTGTTGGAAGTACAATTTTTGCTGATGAAGGTATAAAACTGCTACAGGCTTCTGTGAATTTTGATTTTTATGTATAGATACGAGAACATGAGATGATATATTCTTTTTATACTTAGTAGAAAGCAAATGAAATTAATTTACTAGATTATAAATACAGGACAGTTGATGCACAGGACAAGTGGATGGAATATAGATTTCGAATTTTGATATGAAAGAGAGAGAAGGAGAAGAAGTCTCCATCCTTAAAATTAAAAAACAACAAAAAAATTGAAAAAAATGAAAATGATTTGATTTATCACTATAGTTAGAACATAGATTTGTACTTTGTGGGTGTGTGTGTGTGTGAAACATACGTATATTCGAGGCTGTATTTGCCCTTAGTGTGTGAGCCAGATTGTTATGAATTTGGACGGCAGTGATAAGTAAACAGAGAAAGGATGTTGCGACGGCATTGACTTGTCTAGAGTAAAGTAGTAGTGGAAAAGAATTTCCCTTTTTATTAATGAAGTTAGATTACTATATGGATTTTCACTGTAAGAATTAATCAGGTTTTGCAATGCAGTTTTCCCTTGGCACTCAAGTTTACAAATTTTATCCTGGTATTCGGTCATAGACCTAGGAGAGCATTTCTCCCTTTGATTATTCAAGTACCAGTCCATAAAGGCAATAATTGAAATTTGCTGAGTACTAGGATGTCCCTTTTAGTGTGACGAAATGTAATTGTTTTGGATAAATTTGGCTAAGGAGCCTGAAAAAAGAAATGATGACGAAATTTCGTTTTGGGGCCAGGATGTCTTGAAAAATTAGGCAGAACCTTTAACGTGAAAAGAAAGGACCCTGGTTTGGGATATGGGGAATTAATTGAGTGCTAGGTGAAATTTTTGCAGTTTGCATTTCAGAGATGAGAATTTCTAAATTAAAGGTGATTTAAAAATATATAGATATATACATATCAGAGCTATATGTGAATATTGAAAGATGGTATGAGGAGATAAGTTGAATTAAAAATAAAATGGTAGAAACCGATATTAAGAGAAATAAAATAAAATCCTGAGAAAATTAAACCATTAAAGTAATGTAATTAGTGAGTGATATGATGTGTTTGTTTGCTGCAGGGGCAGGATTTTTAGTGGAATTTTTGAAAAATTTTCAGCGTTCAGTCAAATACGGGGAGTGCAATCTCGCTTATGAATTGAAGTCATGTGCCGGCACGAAGTTCAAGAGAGCCCAAAGAAACGTGGGGAGCAGGTTCACTTGTAGCTTCTAGTAGAACTACCTGTCTTGGGACATAATATGTTATTTGGTGTTGAGGCTAATGTACCGATTTTTGTTTAACCAATTTTTTCCCAAACCCGATTTTATTTTTGTGTCAAATTGATCATGGGTGAGGACTGTTTTTTTCGTGTTGTTGTTTTTTCTCTTGTGGAGAGTCAGAGAGAGAGAGAGATGCTGGAAAGAGGAGGAATATTATGATATCCTGCCACAAAAAGGTTATTCCGGGGTCAGACACCTGTGCGGAAATGTAAGTGACCCCGGTCACCTTAGGAAATAGGTATATTGCATGGGTGTTAAACAAACAGGATACAGGGAGCAGAAATGACACCTGCGTAGGCGTTAGAGAAACCTATAAAGCTGTTGGGAACGGTCTCTCGGCACCCATCATCTCTCTCCCACTCTTCATCCACCGGCCGACGAAGTGTATGCTGTGTATACTATGAAATAAAAATATGTATTATATTTTTACAAGCAAGTCTTCGAGTTTCCTGTCTATCCAAGTCCATGACATTCACCCCACTATACAACATACATGTACATTTAACCTTTTTCCAAGATCATAAAAAAATCTCTAAAAGTCACAAATATCACTTTTTAAAAATAAATTAAATTAAATATTATCTGATTTCCATCTATCTATTTTATTATTAATCACTGCTATCCACAGCACTGGTTTATTGCTGGGTTTAGGTTATTCATGTGTTCTGACATTTATATGTATCTATCTATGTATCTGGTTTTCGCCCAGCCTTAACCGTTCATAGTAGAAACTTGAAACTTTGCACACACACTCCCCTCAATGAGTAGGGAAAATGTTTTCTTTGTTTTTTGAAAATTACCCCCCCTAAATAGGTTTTTACATGGGGTTCAATATGCAATGTAAGTTTATGTTAAATTGGTCAATAGTTTGTGCCCACTTGTTTTTTGAAAATTCAGACCTTTTTTAGTGATCACAGCCCAACTTTTTAATTGATCATCCCCAACACAGCATATATGGGTGGCAGTGATTCATAATTTCCCTTGGAATTTTAGGGTTAGTTCTTTTTTTTTTGACAGCAAAATATTCCATCCATTAAGGCAGGTATTCAGCTAGTTATATTAAGTTGGAAATTGCTTTATTCTCCAAGTTAGAGCATTTTAATGCTATGATATGCCATGTTTTGTTGTGCTATGGTAACAAACATACAAACACACAGAAATTGGATCATTATAGATTGATATTGTTGAAAAACATAAAATGGTAAGTTTCTGTTTAAAGTTTTCACCTTTAAGCAAGTCAGAATTTAAAAGCAAAAGACTTTGGCACAAACCTAGTAATCATACTTCCACCATTTTACTTTTTTCAAGAATATCAATTTGCTTAAGAAGAATTCTAAAAATACTTCAACTGTTTCAAAGGCAATCACAAAATGTTTTATGCTAAAGTTGAGTCCAAGTTCCAAAAGAAAACTGAAATTTTCCCAATCTTTTATCATCAAAAATTAATATTCACAGAGCAAAATTATCCAATTTGGTCCAATTAAATTTAATTTCATTAACTAAAAGTAGTTTCATCTGTACACTTTTCAATTTTCTTATATTTTTTTTTTTTCAGATTTAATTCAATTTCACAAATTTTTTCAGGAAGAAAATTAGTAGCCATCAATAATAAAAAATAAAATATTCTTCTGAACAAAGTTTTTTCTAACATATTCCTATGTTCAAAAATTTGATTCTAAGAAAATCGAAAATGAAAATTTCTGAACATTCTCGTGTGCACAGTTTAGTGTTTTAATATTTCTCGCAGGTTTTCAAACTTTGCATACAAACAACAGATTTGTTACCAATTATCTGCTAACTTTGAAAAAAGCTCAGTAAATTGAGTATTTTCCCAGATACAGTCTACTTTATACAACTATAAAAGCAGAGAATATTAGCCTGAATGTACAGGAATGGTGAACACAGTTTAGTATATAAATGTTATAAATAGGTCAATTATGAAATATTGTTACATTTTAGGGCTGTGTTTCCCAAACATTTTTGGCTTTCCTGAACGCAGAATTTGTTCGGCTTGGCAGCCTTCTGGGCAAAAACATAATTCCAGTGTTTCTTCATTTAGATTTATCTAATAGATTTTACTGAATTTTACTTTAATTTAAGAATCAAGTACAAGTGTTGGATGTGAACAGACTGGAATACATAATGCGTTTTCATACAGTTGTAGATGCTTTATTATTCACAACTATTTTCCTATTCAGAGTCTCAATGATGCTTTATATTTGAAATAATTCCATATTCACAATTTGACAAAAAATACAATAAGGGGATTGATGATAACTGCTAGTTGGAAGCTTCAGATGATGACAGGTTTATTTTAGAAAAAATGGCATCTGGCAAATGAAAAATATTCAAGTAATTATGGTACACAGTTATGAAATTTTATGCTTAATTTGTTGACTTTTCCCTATTGTGCAAATGTTTCTGTTTTGAGTTGGGCAAAATATGGAAATTAAGATTGTTCAACCATGGCTAGTAGATGCTACTTTCACTTGTTTTATCTAAGTAATTCATAGCATATAAACATGTGAGCAAATTTGAAAACTTTTAACTCTTGAATTCATGAACCACTTGAAACCGACAGTGAAACTCTTCAATGAATAACATAAAAAATAGTCAAAGGGTGATAATTTTAATCACACATTATTTCCCTTGAAATTGACATTCCATTTTCTCTGTATGAATTTAAGTTAAATATTATACTATCATCTTCAACATCATTATAAAATTGAAAAAAAAGACTACTTTGAAGCCCAAATTATGCCAAACTACATTATTCCTGATTCACCCTGGATCTATTTTAATAATTGCTAAGTGTTCCTAAACTTGGAAAATTCAAGCAAACCATTGTTCTTTCAATATACAGTCATTAACCAAATTAATCAATGACTTCATCACTAGAACCATTTTTTAAATACAAGAAATCATTAAAAGTTTTATTGTTGGAAAGATAAAATGTAGTTAATGAGTTTTACTAGAGTATACAGGTATCCCCCATTATAAGGTGGTTCATTATAGTGTGGTTTATAATATAAGGCGGGTGGGTTGTGGTTCCCAACATTTTTGCCTATATTAATGTCCAGAAAACCACAAATAAAAAAAGAATTTCATCAAAAGACTTACTTAATATGACTAGAATATTAAATTTCTTCAATTTTCAATCAATTTACATATAATTATACAGTGTTTTACACATAATTTCTTCGTTTACCGGTGGTGAACTAGTTTTGGCAATTGTAATTGACTTTTAATTAGTTTTTATAGATAACACTTTGTGACTGAAGCGTTCCAATTAACCACAGTACAAATAAGTGAATAAACAGATTAATTAACACTAACACTTGGTTTTTGGGAAATCATACAAAATGTTCAAAGGGAACTTATACTCAGTAAAAGAAAATTCGGAGTTACACTGTTTTGCTCAGTGTAAACAACTGAAAAAGGCACTTCCACAGTCTTTTGAAAACAAAGCAACATGTGTTGATAAAAATGCCCCAAACTTGTAACATGTTAATTTTATTGTAATAATCTTTGTAAGGAAAAAGATTATAGAAAATTCTGATATAAAAATTACTTGTGTATACAATATAAACCCGAGCAAAACAGTGTAATATGATAATTTTCATTAGCAAATTTTTAGCCCAAAACACACCCAGATTTTAATTGTACGAAAATTTAACTTATGAGTGAATTTCAATAAAATTTCAGTACCTATTCATTTATATCCTCAGGGATCCATCCTGGGGCCAATACTGTTCTCACTGTTCATGAACAATCTGCCAAAGGATATCCGTACCCTCTTAAGGTTGGCGGGCCAAATCTATGCAGATGAAATTTCATCCCAACAAATTCAAGTTCATGCACCTAGTTAGAAAAAAAGGAACTACACCATGATGGAACACAACACATGCTGAAGGAAACTACAGTGGAGAAAGATCTTGGCATTTATATAGACAACTCACTTAACTTCACTGCGCATATACAAAACAAAGTGAATACAGCAAATAAAACACTCGGCTACTTATGACACTCATTTAAGTTCATTGATGAGGAGAGCTTCCTACTACTGTACAAGTCTCTGGTATGTCCACATCTGGAGTTTGCTGCTTACCAGATACAACTCAGATGCCATAGAGAGAGATCAGAGGAGAGCCACCAAGACCATTCCGAGGCTGGGAGATATATCTTACACTGAAAGATTAAAACAACTTAATCTAGAGACCCTTGAATGCAGAAGAAAACGTGCTGACCTATTGGAAGTTTATAGAATCATTCATTGTTCAAAATGCCCTGATAAGAAAATGCTGACTTCATCTATCTGCAGTAAAATCAGAAGACACAGCAATAAACTACAAATTCAGACCTCCACTGGTGTTAGAAAAAGTTTCCTCTCAGCAAGAGTAGCAAACACATGGAACAGCCTAAGTGAAAAGATGGTCATATTCGAGAATATCAATATTTTTAAAAATAGTCTTTTTATTCTGATATCGGACATAACAAATTTAACTACCATTTTTTTTATTAGTTTAATCCCAGCCCAACTATACTGAAGCTGGCTTAATGACGCAATTAACTGCTGTCAAAAAAAGCCTAATTCAAGTAATGAATGAATTTTTTTTATGAAAAGAATTGAACTATCAGAGCCATTAACCTCTCCTTTTTTTTGATTTTATAAATCTTTGGCAGTTCTCAAGTCACCCCATATTTTTCATTCTTGACTGTTTCAAGTAACCTTATACTTTAAAATCCTTGACAACTTTTGTTATGGATATAACATACACCTGAGGAATGCCATGAAATGTATTGAATGCAACATTGTGTTCAAAATAACCTTTTACAGTATGTTTAAATTTGAAAATTGACTCATATTCAAGTCAATATTCAATGGTCTCAACATTGGAGTTGAAGCCACGAGTTCAGTATTTTCTTTTCTAAAACAAATCATATAGAAATTCAAATATGTTCGTTGATTTCTTTAACTAGGTATTAACTAGTTTGTAGAAGAATGAAAAGACTGCATCTCAGAACTCCAAAAGTTAGACTTGATGCTGCCAGAATTCCTGCCGTATTGAAGTCTACTGGCCTAGACCATGGAGATGGTAAACACCCAGACGGGCTAATTGTTTTCCCATTCTCATCTGGCAAACCACTAATTTGGTAACCCACTTGCGGTGATTCCTTTACAAACCACTAATTTGGTATGCCACTTGTGGTGATTCCTTTGGAAACAGCAACCTGATCTCACCGGCCATTGAGCCAGGTATTGTCGCCGGAGGGCAGAAGGTAGCCAAATATCGCTCACTGACCAATAGGTACGAGTTTGTACCGGTTGCAGTCAAAACGTCTGGCTTGATAGGCCCCAAGGCATTGTAGCTCATTCGCCGAATAGGCTCCATAGCTCAACACCATAACGACCCGCACAAGACCACCTGGCTCTTCCAGTGTGTGTCAATGGCAGTTGTCCATGGCAACACATTCTCCCTAATGACAGTGTTAACAGACAGAGTTGTCTGTTAAAAAAAATAGCATATTTTGTATACATATAATTACAAAAGAATTCTATAGTATATTTCTTATATATATTGAAAAAGAAATGACATTTTGTATACTTGTAATTACAAAAGAATTCTATTTGATTGTATATTTCTTATATATGTTGATAAAAAAAAAAGTTTAAACAGAAATAATTTCTGTTATTATTTTCTCATGTACTCTAACATGCAGCAGCATAACTTCAGACTAAATTGTTTCCAAATTTTGGATTTGTTGAAACTGTATTCATATGAAAAGCATAATTTCTCTCTTTATTACAAGGCGCTTCCTTGTTTCAAGTGTTTTGGGGGATTTTATGTATCAAGAATGAGAAAAAAATCCCCTTCTTCCTGGAAAGCAACACTCTCAGCCTGTTGTAATCTGATGCCATTCAGATGAGTTGTCTAAACCAGGGTGGAAAAGATGAAGGTATTTCTATTTATAGCAGCACATAAATGTTAAAAATTTGTCCTCTTTCAGGTTCATGATTGGAGGAATAATGTGCCATACATAATTTTAAAAATGCACATTATGATTTAAATTAAACTCTTAAAACTATTGTAAATAAAAAAAAGTTTATCCATTAAACAATTTCAAAAGGTCATGGTAAAATACTAGAAGCAAAGATATTTATTACCAGTTTTTATTCTGAGCGTGCTCGGATATATGGTTGGCTTTGCAACAAATGAGATTGAAAAAGTGAGGTCCAACTATGACGGCGATCAAAAGATATACACTTTGTTAGCTTGAGATCACATTTTTGTTTCAATCATCAGCAACTGTTGCTGATGATTGAAATTTAGTATGGTGAGGAGAGAGAAGTTAGATCAATCTCTCTCTTACTCTCAAATGAGATTTTTTCTCAAGTCTCCCATATTGGAGAGATCTTTTTCACAAGTCTCCTGTATTGAAGAGATTTTTTTTAAATTTCTGATACCAATGACATGGGAACATCTTGAACAAATAAACAAAAAATGTTTCCATTAAACAACGATGCAAAGAAAAAAAGACTTGTACAGAAATCTTTGTCAATAGCCAGTTTTGCTTCACTCAGACCAGTAATTTATAATTATTATTTAATCAATGAATAGCCCAGACTCTACCCCTGCCCCTAACCCTAAATTATTTAATTGATCACCACACACCTCTGTATAAAAGCACTATTAAAAATGATATTCCCTTTGCTTCTTGTTGCTTCTCGTATCTTACAGGGACCAAATTTCAAAACATTGCAACTTTTTTGTCTTGCTTATTTTTGTATAAGAGACTAAAAAAAGACAAAAAATAAAAATGAGAAAAAAAATGCGAGACAAAATCTTTTGTCTTGCACTTTTTTCTCACTCTTAGTTTTTGTCTCACACTTTTTTGTCTAGCTCTTATTTTTTGTTGCACTTATTTGTCTTGCTCTTATTTTTTGTATCGTTCTATTTTTGACAAATTTTTAAAAAAAAGCAAGACAAAATAAAAGTGTGAGACAAAAATGGAGCTACTTTTTTGTTTCACTCTTTTTTAAAAATTTACCCCTAAAATAGGTTTTTAGTTTTTTTGTTGGTCAATTCACAATGTAAGTTTATGCTAAACTGATCCTTTAGTTTGTGTTCAGCAGTGTTCACACTTGTTTTTAGACAAACAGACATTTTTAGTAATCACTGAGCGTGTCCCAGAGATGAGGACATAACCTGCTGTTTTTCCAATTTGTTAATTGATCACCCCAACATGGCATGCTGCCAAAAGACGTTGGTCACATGATGGTTTCTATTGAGTGACTAACCAGACCTGTTTTATTTTTAAATCCTATATATTATTTGTTGATTATTCAGTAAGCATTTAATTTCATTCTATTAATATTTACTACATATATATATATTTTAGAAAGCCTTTCAACTCACAATTTTTGCATTTTATACTTGTATGAGTTCAAGCTGGACCATAATGGAGCTGGAGCCATGATTAATAAACAATCCGCATTTAGGAAGAATGCTGTTAGGGAATGATAGGTAAGATTTTGGTTTCAAAATTTGAAATTAAAGATTTCAGTTTAAAAAACCAAGAGTGAGGTCAGCCAAAACATCATTCAATGCTGCAAACTTGGAAAACCTCAGTCTGAGAACTCACAGCAAATTTCAATGTACAGACTAGAACTATTTCAAATCGTTTAAGAGCGATTGGCAAGTAGAGAAAAAAGTTCTATAAATGGGTTCTATTGGAATTGAGTGGGAAATAAATATCAGACGTATTAATCATGTTCAGCACTATGAAATTGGTCTGTTTTTGCATTGTGTCATTACTTGTGATGGTTTTGCAGGGTGGAGTTGCTAGCCCCAAGCCCAACCCTTCTCATTTAGATAGGCTCAGGATCAGCTATGGTGACTGCTAAGCAGTATGGTTTTTTTTTTGTTAGAGTAACCTTCTCTTAGATGGATTGCCTTACAGGTCTAAAGATTTCCAACTGCCTAGCTAGGAGGAGAAGTTGATTTATACCTTTACCAAGGGCATTAGTGTGAAGTGAACGTAAACAGCATCAGATGAAACTTGTTCTCAATCCGCCTATTCTGTTTTCCGTGGTGGTAACCATTACGCCATTCCGCACTTCTTTATAATCAGATAAGATGTGCATAATGGCTGGATGCGGACGAGAATTTGAAACATCAACTGAAATCATTCTATCATCACTGGAATGTTATGGTGAGCATTTGGTGGAATATAAATGGTTTGCTACATCATAGCTTCCTTCATAGTGGACAGCCAATTAATAAATATGGATATGTAGACTAGATTAAAATCATACATTCAAATTCAAGTTTGGTGAATAGAAAAAGTATTATTTGTCTTCACCTCTCTGACTCTTGTACATCACGGCCAAACAAAGCAACAACACAAATTCGGACACCATTGGTTCATGAATTTTAATTGAAGGGCCACATTTATGGAGTTCTCATTAAGAAAATCACTGGCTTGCATATGGTTTTATTTACTATTATTAAGTATACTCCAAAATAGTGCCATATACAAAAAGAGAGAGAGAGTGTGTGTGTGTGTGAGTGTATGTTTGTGCACACACAGTTGACAACATTGACCAATCTCTTCTTCTTATCAATTAACATCTCCAGAAGTTCTGCACTGAAGCATCAACTATCAGGGTGTGACAGTCGCAGATCATGGCAACAACACAACATTAACAATTATTGAGGTTGTCACAGTTTTGAGTTTAAGGCAGGTTTTATAGAGGATCTAACTCATCTCACCTGTCTCTTTCCTTCTGGTGTAAATAGGAGGGTTCTCTTGGGATCAAAAGTACAGACATAGTTTAAGGTTACACATGTAGTCCATACAGTAGTGAAACATGCTTGTGTTCAACAGTCATAAGTAGTGATGCTATAAGCTATGCACTATGACATAGTACATATAAGCGACATTAGATAGAAAAGCCAGCTGGTGGCTGCAGCAAAGTGCCAAAAATGGGTGGGAAAAAAGGCAAAGCAAAGTTGCTTCCTGTGTTGCAAAACACGTGACACAATGTTTGTCTCCATTTCTTGAATGATCCATGGAGATCCAATCATTGATTGTAGTAATTGTGGGTTTTTATGGGGGCCCGGGGTGCTAGATCAATGCCCAAGATGGACTGCCTTACAGGGCCTTAAAGGCTAACTGCCCAGTTATTTACCCCTAGCTGAGAAGGGAGGAGTATTAATTTTATCTTGTAGGGAGGGGACTTTTTTTTTGGAGGGGGCTATTTCTTTTTTCTTTTTAAACAGAACCTAGAGACAATTTCTCGCCATCTCATAGGGAACACTGGTCTAGGCAATTGAATGGATATTGGTTGCTGAGAGACGCTGATCGCACGTAACTACATTTAGAAGTAGAGCCAATTAATAAAACTACAGCATTTTACTCCACAGCAGCAACACTGGAGAATTCAAGTAAGGAAGAACTTTCATAAAGTTTGCAATTTGCATATTGGTTACAGAAAGAAAAAGCAAAATATTGACTGGTTACTGACACATCCCAATCTGAACAGTAGCAGACATACCTTAGTTTCTCGGACCATTGAATTCCTTATTTATGTTCACACAATGTTTCAGCCAATTCATAACAACATAAAAAACAAGAAGGTATTCACTTGTCTGCAAAATTCTTTGAATGTTAATGACCCTCTTCAAAATTATAGACAATATACCGTAACTTAGCTGAGTGTTTCCCAAACTTTTTTGGCTGCGATCGTGGACACTGAACACAGTATTTGTTTTGGTTTGGCGACCTTCAGGAAACATAAACATGTTTCTTCCAATAAATTTTACTGAATATTAATTAATAATCAAGTACAAATATTTGAAGTGAACAGACTGGAATACATCAGAAGTTTTCATATATTTGCCGACTTTAACTATTTTCCTGTTTGAGAGTCTCAATGACTCCAAAATTGTGATATAAATATATTTGCACTATTTTTTAAATTTTTTTACATTTTTTATTTTCTTCTTATTTTTCCAACCAATCCCTCAGTTGGGTCACGGCCATGGGTTTGGGAACCACTGCCTCAGCCCATACCTCCGATTTGTCATAAATGATTCTTATCTTAGTATTTTCTTGCATTTCAACACCTCATCAATTCACCAAACTGTAATAGCAAAAGAAAAAGGTCTGGCTTCAGGCTAGTATTGTTACTCCGCATGGTCTAGCAGATTTTTCTTTCTCTGGGTTTAAGCAAACAGCTGGAGACATCTCAATTTTTGTCCCCATCCACATGTATGCCTGTGGGTCCACACATTAAACTTGACCCAGTGTCACATTCTGTCCTCATTGTGAGGTGAAGGAATACCCTATTCTCTGTCATAAATAGCACCGAAATTTCCTCACTCAAGGTTAGGGATTCTTCTCTCATACTGATACCATGTAATGCAGTATTACTTGGAGAAGAGACTGCAAAGAAACTCCTATGGTCAAGAGATGACATTAACGACCAGAGAATAGTTGCATGTACAGTAATAATCATGTAATAATTTATTGTACTCCGTCAAAGTTTTCTTCTTTGCAGATGTGATCATTGTTTTGAAACAAAACAATGATTATTCTGAACAAATAGTCTGAGACTTATTTATGATCACATCTTCATCCCATCACTGACATCTGGAGTTGCTGGAGCAGAACAGAAAGCCATCCCAGACCTCACCATGCCAAAAGTCAGGTGCCCAATACGGGAGTGTGACTATGAGACAGAGGATGTTGCTGACAGTGTGATTGTGACTCTACTTAACCTCCACGCCAAGTCACGGTCATGGTTCATACGGCTCTGGGAACTCCAGCTAAACTCCAATACCACATCAGCATGGATGCCAGAGCTGCCTGGCTGGTTTCCAGTTCATCAGCCACCTTGGCCTATACTACCGAGATCTGATTCCAGTCAACATGAAGATGCCGGCATCAAAATCCTAAGAGCAGTTATTGTACGATTCTCTGGCAGATCCAAGCTCGAATACTTGCAACTAGACAACTGGTATATGTGACAGACTACTCAGATAAGATTTTCTTGAGTCGCGACGCCTGTGCTGACTTGGGCTTGATTCCAAAAGGGCTCCCAACTGTAGGAGAAGCATCACAGGATCACACAACCAACTGATCAGATGTCTTCCCTGCCCCACAAAAGGGAGGGCTTGACCGGAATGATAACACAAATCTTGCAAACGACCTCATTGCACCATGTGGGTGCCCCAAACACTGGCTACCACCACAACACCCAACAAACCTTCACTTCCTGCCTACTGAAGCCCCTTTACACTAGCAAGTACCAAGATGTCCAATTGGGAGTCATCAAGCCAGTGCCAATGGTGTCATCGCATGGTAGTCTGTGCCAAAAAGAATGGACAACCTGAACTGTTGACTTTCAGATCCTTAATGTCCATGCTGCCCGTGAGACCCACCATACTCAGTCTCCATTTCACCAGGCTAGATCAGTCACACCTGTTAAAAAGAATACTACTTGATGCCTGGAACGGATAACACAGTGTACCACTGCATGAAGATGACCAACATTTCATCACATTCATTAGTCTATGGGGTTGATATTGCTATTGCACAGCTCCTCAGCGATACATCACTTCTGGTGATGGGTATACATAGCGATATGACGAGTTAGTGGCTGACATCCCTCATAAAACCAAGTGTGTGGACAATGCCCTGCTATGGTCTGACACCATCGCGGACAGTCTGGCTGGACATTTGTGGCTGAGATTTATTTAAGGATCTTGTTCTGGGTCGAACGAAGATATAATCTACAGATGCCTCAATAAAACCTACAGAGCTAAATTTTACATGAAAATGTTGCTTTAATTGTGAGACGCTGTATGAAACTGAACTACTTACAGGGTCAACTTCATGTGTGTGTGTGTGTATGCCGTTTGGAGGTGTGGTTGGCGTAATGGTTAGTGGCATAGAAAACAAAAACACAACTCCTGCTGATGCTCTTTATATTCACTCTGCATGAATACACTCCTCCCTGTGCACCATCCCATGCCAGATATCTCGATAAAATATCTCGTCACTGGCATGCCATGATGGCTGGTAGAGAAGAGAGTTGACAAGTGAGCGCTTCTTAAGTAACCCACTCTCCCATAACTACATTACATGCTGAAGTAGTAGCAATAAAAAGGCTGTTACTCCCAGAGTCAACCTTGATAATGCCCAGAAGTAGTGGCAGCAAAAAACGTTGACAAGGACTAGTCAGACCATTGTTCAAAGTTTCACATTTCTAAGGAGCATGAAGTTATTTACTAAACTTAGCTTAGTTCTGTAGTGGAGAAAATGAAG
>VCCN01002953.1:169903-184016 GCA_006491835.1 Architeuthis dux | reverse complement strand
ATTGGATATAAAATTATCCATCATTTGATTTCAATAAAGTTAATGAAAAGTGTGACTTTTTTGTCTGTTTCTTTGTCTGTTTCTTTGTCCTTTTCTTTGTCCTTAACTTCCGCTATCTATCACTGGTGAAAAATACATAATATAAGAAAGATAAATCTAATTAAATATATCCTCCTGTTTTTTCTTATTTTGTATTTATTTTTGAGGAAATATTCTACTTTATAATGAACAGTGTGATTTTCTTGGTTCTCTGTCTGTAACAATAGACTCTCCCACATAAATACAAAAATACCTCCTACCCACAAAATGAAACTATGGACTCTTCCAGTGCAACAAAAACATCTTGTAGAAATTTAAATACATCCAAGAATTTTTTAACAGGGATTAAATAGTTAAATCTTATGTTCTTCAAAATAATGACTGTTTTCATCTGCATATTTTATATCTTACTATCAATAATACCTGGCATTGCCTAATTGGGGGGGGGGATAACTGCAAATACAATACAGTTTCCCCTTCATTTTGACCCCTAAAAGTGCAAAGAAATAGTGTTGTCATTTACACTTGGCTGACACAAACTGGGGATCTAGTTCAGCATTATAGTCATTAAAATGTTACAAATCACCCCAGGTTTTTTTGCACACTCTAATCCTGCACATTTTAGGGGTACCTTGAATCATTACATCTAGCTGCAATGCACCATTTGGGAGAGGCGAACATAGTCACAAACTTTTACAAATATAGGTATGGAGAAGATAATCATGGGATTTCCACAGGTCTCACTAATATTATAATTGTATAACTGGGAGTTTTTCTTATCAGGAGGAAAGAGAGACTTTGATATTTACAAAGCTTAGCTTAGTCTGGCACAAGGCCAAATGTGAGAAAATTGGGTAGAAAGATTGTGTTCTGCCAATCTTTCAAGTGATGTGGCTTGGACTACCTTGAAAATCAGCATTTGCAATCTTAGCTTTCTAATGATAAAAGCAGAACAAACTATATTTTTTTATTTAAAAAAAATTTTTTTTTTAGGCTACTCAAAATGAGAATATCTTGCCATTTTGGAAAGCCTGGCATCAATAGAAGTGTGATTTATTCTGAAATGCCTTTCTCCATCATTTATTCCACTGCTGCTACTTGTGTGAAACATTTTCATGGTGTAGTTAATGTTAGTATTACTACCTGTACTCGTAGAACTGCCAATATAACTACTGTTTCTACTAGTATCTAATACAGAGGAAGCCGCTTATTGTGATCACTTTCCGATAACAATAACCAGCTGATAACAGTAAGCAAAGGATATATAGAGGCAGCCATTTATTGTGATCACTTTAAATAAAGTGTTTAAGACCGTATGATTTTGATAACAATAACTGTTTAATAACATTATCTGTAATTATAATAAGCGGCTTCCTGTATACCTTGAATAGTGCGGTTTTGATTAGTGTGTGTTTTGATGTAGTACAGTTACAGTATTGCTGTACAAATTAATGTAACTAAGTATAAGCTGAAAACATAAACACATTAAATTACATTAAGACTTTGAACAATGCCGAAAACTTTGGAATGAATTAACCGCACTAATCAAGGTATGAATGACTTGGCTCCGCAAACGGTGATTGGGAAGGATTTTCCACGTCTTTTCAGGTCCTACCATTGCGCAGTCCTAAGTCTGCGCAATGGAGTTTTAAGGTGAAGTGAACGTGCGCGCGACTGACCCCATCCTTTAAACAAGGGTTTTTTGTACTATGGTCCACCGAGGTGGTGCGGATAGCAGCAAGACTCCAAGGTCGTAGGTTTGACATGAGTTTCCTTCTGGCAGATGTGAGCTAGCTGTGGGGGTCTGCCGCCGCTTTGTGGGAGTGTTCCAACGGTAAGGCTGACCTGGGTACTTGAACTGCAGGACATGAACACTGCAGCTGCCTGTGCAGATATATATCTTGTATATATACATATATATATTGAAGCACAGGTAATTAAGCACAAAACCTGTATATAAAAAATCAATTACCATGCATCAGCTTGGTCCCAAGCCTGGGTAAAGGAAAAGTGTTGGGTGTGGGGCTACTCCACCATGTAAATTCTACTTGCCAATGAAAATGAAGCAGTGGTTGCGGCCCTATGTTCCGCAAAGATTCTACAGGAATAAACAAAAGAAATGCATCAGCTCTCATTCTGTGTGTGTGTGTGTGTGTGTGAGTGTATATATATAAAGTGTTGCCCATAAATGAGTATGACCCTACCACTTTTATATAGAAACTTAATTTTATTCTAAACCCATGGTGCACCCTTCCACAAAATGTTAATGAAATTTATTGAGAAATTCTGGAGATATTGTGTAGAGACTAACATGAATGAATACATAAATGTATAGAAAGAAAAATCTCTCAATCGAAATAAATTCTTGAATCTGTTTCAAAATTTAGCCAATTATTCCTTACCTCATGACCAACCTTTCCAGGAAATCTCTTTGAAATTCATTGAGAGCTTTTGGAGATATTGTGTGGACATATAGCTATGGTGCAGGGGAAGTAACTGCAGAAAATTCCTGGATCCACCCCAAAATGTAATCCATCCTTCCTTAGCTCATGGCCCACCCTTCTACAGAATGTCATTGAAATTCATTCATTCATTCATTCATTCATTCATTTAGGCGATATTGTGGACAGACACAGGTGAATACATACACCTCTTCCAACTTCTTCTTGATATTTGCTACAACACAAAGCAAAATTGGTGTAGGAAGATTGTATTGCCCCAATTTTCCAAGTGAGCAGGGCCTGCCTTGAAAATCAGCATTCAAAATCCTAGCTTTTACTCAAGTTCAAATACCAGCCTCTGTCACTGGTTGGAAAATATACAACTGTCTTAGCCACAAGGCAGCCCCCCCACCCTTTATTATGTACAAACTAGTTGTCCTAGAGCAGCCATTCTCAATGGGGGCCCACATGAGAGCCCTGGCACATATGAAGGGGGCCATAGACTGAAATAATAATAAATGAATTTTTGCTTATCTGTTTGACAGGGGTCCCTGAAACTTGAAGCGCTCTTTGAGAATCAGGTTGAGAATGGCTGTCCCAGAGTAAAATTCACCTCTTCATTAAAATAATATACAGTATATATCACATGACAAATCATCATGGCATGGTTTTGCAAACAAAGATTTAGGAATGGTGTTCCACGTCTGTTGTAGGCCCAGCAAGACCGATGTGGGAGAGGCAGGCCTTTCCACAACGGTTGCAGGAGAAGGTCTGGCAGTGGGGGGTGGGGGGAGCTTCTACCTTGTGGTGCTGTCTCTTTTCTTCTGCTCTTGTTCTGCGGTTTGCTACGGCAAGAGATGTTGCCTGAGTGGTAGAACGTGTGTCACCATATCCCCCTGTCAGCTGCCTCTGTTTGCCGCTGACGATAGTTGATTCCACAGGAGTGTCCTTTTTAAGTAGACCTTGTATCTTTTCTGTTGGACCCTGCTTCTCTGCCAGCCAGAGAATAGGGTCTTTGGGAGACAATGATCCTCCATCCTCGCCATGTGGCCTGCCCACTGCAGGTGAGTCTTTTGCAGCATAGCTTCAATGCTTGTCGCCCTGGCTGACTTGAGGATCTCAGTGTTAGTGATAAAACCACTCCAGTGCACGTTGGAATTCTTTCACACAGACAAATAGATACTATGTACACTACTGATACTTACTAAGCTTAGCTTAATATACCACAAGACCATATTGGAGGAAATATGTTGTGCTAATCACCCAAGTTGGGAAGGGTCTGCCTGTCTTAAAAATCACCTTTTAAAATCCTTGCTTATATCTGGGATTGAATGCTGACCACTAGTCTGATTACTGATTGAACCACAAAGCCTCCACCCGCCATTTGTATATAAAGCCATTCTCCACTGTTTTTTGGCCACAGTCCCATTAAGAGCTCTCTGCTAAATGGGGATACAACACAAACAGATAAACAGAAATTCAATTATTTCAGTTTATAGCACCTTTCAAATGTGCCAGATACTCCAAGGGGGCTATATAGCATGTGTTGAGAATGGCTGATTTAGATGGGGCTAGTTTTGATTTCTGTACTTTTACCTCCTACTTTAAAAAGAAAATTAAATTAAATAATTTATTTTACTTGCTGTTCACTTTTAGGGTTACTGTTTTGTCAAATGAGAATTCAAGATATTATTTTAAGGGAGATTTCTTTTTCTTCTCAGGCTAAGTCAAGAGGTAACATCGATCCTCTTTTATAAAATAGCTCTGGTCTCCTTTAAACAAAATGGTAGAACCATAATTATCAGATGAAATTAAATGTCTCTAATGAAATGTTCTCATGAGTAAATGAGAAACATTTATGGATTAGTTTCATATGTGAACATTTATCCCCTTGGTAAACTATCTAACTTTGTTTTCTGCCCTCTCCCTTCCTACCTTCTTATTAAACTACCTAACTCCATTTCTCCCCCACTCTCTTCCTACTCCTTCAATAAACTACCTAACTCTCTTTTTTTCTAAATAAAATAAGTATTTTTTATATTTATTTTGGATTCAATATTAATTTCTATATCTTTATAAATTATTACCCTAGTAATGCAGACCTGCCAAGGTTAGAAATTCACAGGAGGGAGATTTCCTAAAAAAATATTTCCAGTTCTAGAAGCTCTAAAACAGTTATTTCAGTATATTGAATACCTATCTTAACATAATTTTAAACCAAGATAATCAACAAAATGTGGGAGACTTGGTAGGTCTGCAAATAGCAGGGAAACATTTTTTACAGACACATTTTTTTCAATGCGGTAGATTAGAACAAATTCATTATATGCGGGGTAGACAGCACTTGACTTCAAAATGCGGGAGTGTCCCGCGAAATGCGGGAGACTCGTTAGGTCTGGTAATGCAGACATAATATATTTGTCTTGTTTACCAATTCATAAGGAAGCAACAAAAAGACAGTCTTGAACCATTACTTAGTCCTTCATAAATTACTATAAATGTCAATTTAAATGACTGCAAGAAGAACACATACTTTCACGTGTCTATCATAATTTATCTCACATAAATTCATAAAAAAATTGAAATTAGATTTAATATTAAATTTGAACTGTGTATTGATTTTAGAATGTTAAGCTGAAACACTTTGAAACGTAGTTTAAAAAAATCAATTATTTCTGGTTAATATGGAAACATTTAAAAAATATTTTTTATATCATAAATCAATTTAGCTGGAATAAGTAACAAAACAGTATCTATCCATCTCCTCTGTTTCAAGCAGGTAGAAACAGACGTACCATAGATCACATGTTCTAATATCTTGGTGAAATGCAAGTGTAAAAAGAAAGAAGCTTTATTATTCGACCTGCTATCCATCATACAAAGAGTAGTGATACTAAATTTATACACTGGTCTCTTGTCTTCATACTGAATGAATCTTTTAGATGTTCTGTTTTTCAAAATAGTGTTTTCCCCCCCTTTAAACCCTTCAGGACATATATTACAGATTGTGTTACTGTTCAGTGTCTGAAAAGTCTGAGAGATTGTGTTTTAGAAATGTTTTGGGGGGAAAAAATGAAAAAAAAACTAAGTCACATGGAAAAGGAAGGAAGGTAATAAATAAAATAAAAAGATGGAAAAAGAGGAATGACTAAGGTTGTTAATGTTAATAAAATGTTTTTGTCCACTTCGTCAAGAGGACAACTAACAGTAGGAGTGGCTTGAAAGAGTAATAGAACCAGAAGCCTCCAGCAGCATCCTGATCAGCGACTCGACCCTCTCTCTCTGTGTCACTACTCTCTTCTTCTCCCTTTTGTTTAATTTCTACTTTATTTTTCCTCTATTTCCTTCTTCTCAAGTCTTTTTCTTCAGTTTTTAAACGTCCCCCCCCTCTCTCTATCCCTTAGTAGTACGGTGTGTGTGTGTGTGACTCTAGAAAGGAATTATGGCTGTAGATGTAGAACCACCACCTCTGGTAATATACTTCTGTCTTTCTCTCTCTCTCTCTCTTAAAAGGTCCAAGAACTGCAGAACCAGCATCAACATTGCCACCATCAGCACCAGTCACATTTCAAGTAGTTGTTGTGCCTTTAATAATAATAATAATAGTAGTAGTAGTAGTCGTAGTGGTTGTAATTGCTGTAGTAGTTTGTCACACTAGCTACCAGGAACAGTGACTGGTTTTGTTGGCATCGAAGTCTACTTCGTTTATTCAAGGAACTCTTGTACGGAAGAACAGTACACAGAAAAAATAAGGGTAAACAATGTTTCTTCCTAATTTTGGACCCTCTTTTGGGACTCCTCTAAAAAAAATACCATTACTCTTTTACTTTTATTATTACAGAGAATTTGTTCACCTATCAAAGTAGATACACACACACACACACACACACACCTGCGCGCGTGCACACACCTTCTTTGAGTGTTGTTGTTAGCATCGTAGGATTTCTAAGAATTTTGGCATTTCATCTCTTATTTTTTTTTTTAATGCTTTCTGCTTTTTTTCAATTTAATTTTTTTCTGTCACTTCTTGTTGGGTTTTTCTTTTAAATATATACTATTAATATTTTTTTCAATCTCTTGAAACGTAGGTCGATTATTACACACGTGCGTGTTATCATTGTTACAAATGATGCGGTGTTTTGAATTATAACTAAAATATTAAAACATAGTTTTTGTATTTGTTAAAATTATTTTCTATATTTAAAATTAATCATTTTCTGTCTTTATATTTAAAACTGCTTCCAACTCAAATACGAATTGGAAAAAATGCCTAACAATTTTTTAATTTATTTAAATTTATGAGAAACCCCTCTTTTTCATTTGTAAGGGTTACTCAAGAGGGAGTCTTGGTTTTATTTCCTTTTCTATATGTAAAATTTAAAAAAAAACAACTATTTCTCTCTTTATTATTTACAACTACTTCCAACTCTCATACGAGTTGGAAAAATTGCCTAATAATTTCTTTAAATTTATCCGAAGCTCCCTTTTTTAATTTGTAAGGGTTTCTCTCTAGAGTCTTAGTCTTTCTATTTGGTTTTATGGTTTAAGATTGAAACTTCAATTTACGTTTAATTAGTTGATTCCCCCTCCCCCGTCTTTTATCCATAGCTTTAAAAAGTATATTTTTGTGACCTTTTAGATTGATTGGTGTTTTTTGTTACTTCTCTTATTTCTGTTTCAATTTCACAATACAGACATGTCACGGAAAGAAGATTCTTCTCTACTCAAAACAAAAGAACAACGTCAAAACGTCATCGACTTGAGAAATCCCGCTAAAATTTTACAAAGACGGGCTTCCTTCATGCTTTTATTGTTTTAAATTTGCATAGGGTTCGTTTAAAATTGTTTACTCCACCTTTCATTCTTAAAACTTAATTGTTTTAATTTTTCTTGTGAGTGGTGATTAGGGTTCATAATTATGTCCCTCTAGTGATTCCTTACTGTATTTCTCTCTATGGAATTGGTTAAAAATTTGGTCACGAATTTGGTTCTGCTGATCTGATACACATTGATTATTGGACGAGACGAATGATACAATTGTTATTTATTTATGCTTATGACATTTCTTACTCTGTAGTTGGTAAGGATTTCGACTTTTTATTCACCCCCCCCCCAATTCTCCACGACCCCTTTTCTCCATTTCTGAGATTTAAGAAAAATAATTTTGAAATTTAATTATTTTATCCATAAAGGATTACGTTTTTAATATTGAAAAAATTTAAAAAAGGAAAAAAAATTCATTTTTATTTTTTTAAAAATTTTAATTACTTGACAATAAATCAAAATTAGATTATTTAAAAAAAAATTTTTCTCCCCCACAATATTTCAGTTTCTAAAGAGTAAAGATAATGATTTAAAAGAAATCTTTAAGATGATCATTTCAGGCGTCATTTTTGAAAATGGATATTTGATTTTGGATATAAACATTAAACAATAAGTGAGAGGTTTTTAATTTAAATGTGATAGGCCTACGCCAATGTTCAAGCCAAGTTAAAAGCCATGGTTCTGAATCCTGCTTTTTTTCAGGCAGGTAGCCCCCCCCCCCCGGAGTATTGTGACACAATCTTCCTACTCATACCCCCCCACCTTCAGCTCGGATCAGAGTGGAGTATCTTATCCCCTTTGGTCATTCGTGGCCAAGGGTAAGTAACTGTCTAGTTTGGGGGGGTCGTACCCCACAGGCTGCACTTTCCCATTGCACTAAGAAGGGTAGGGCCAGGGTCAATCCCTGATGCCTGAGGTGTGCTGAGGGAACTACTAAACAATTTTATGGCCTCCCACATGTACTTGTGTAGGGCTCTACATTAAACCTGACCTCGTATTGAATTTTCCCTCTTGTGTAAACCCTCCTGGCATTTGTGCTGAGCTGACTATGTGGGCATTGCGTTTTACTCAAGCCAGACACTTAAAATCTATATATATAATGAACAGAGCAACTTTTTTTTTTATTCTCTGGCCATAACGATGGAATCTTCCACTTAAAGGTAACAATTTTGCTGATAAAAATATCTCATACCCATCATTTGAAACGATGAACTCTTCCACTAGGACAAGTTCACTTTTTAATAAAAACCCTCAGATGAAATTGATAAGATGTTAACATTTATTTATACTTATTAACAGTTTTGAAATAGTGAACTACAGGTATACCTTGATTAGTGAGGTTAATTTGTTCCAAAATTTTGCATACTGTTCAAAACCGCACTATTCAAGGTCTTATTATAATTTAATGTTTTTTTTTCACATAAGCTTATACTTAGTTACTTTAATTTGTACAGCAATACCTTAACCATACTACATCAAAACTCGCACTAATCAAAACTGCACTATTAAAGGTATACCTGTACTAAATCTTAAAGTAAGAGAATGTGTAGAAACCACTTGAACTCCACAGAAACCTGGGTAGATATTTTTAACAAATCGATTATGACCTTCAGTAATAATATATATATACACACATATACACGCACCTCATGTGTGTATGTATATATACATGAATTTATTTCAGGGGTAATAACTAGTCTTTTATAATTAAACATTCACACACATGCGCATTAATGTATATTGTATTAAACCCAATACTCCACAATGCACATGCATAGATATATAATTTGTATGCTCATTGGAATACTTGAATCTACAGTGCATGCACACTGAATGATATGCACACTTACATTTAATGATATGTAATTTTTTTGTATATAAAACATCAACTTCACTTGTATGTATCTAATATGTGTTTATTTACTTACAGCAAGATAATCTTGTGAACCATCCATAGTGAGGTTCAATCCTCACTGTAGCCCAGAGCCAGACTAAGCTAAGATATGACACACACACATACATATTTACATATATGTACCTTTACACAGCTATCTAATTCATAAATGCATATACAGAGGAAGCTGCTTATTATAATCACTGATAATGTTATCAAACGGTTATTGTTATCAAAATCAGTTGGTCCTGAACACTTTATTTAAAGTGATCACCATAAACAGCTTCCTCTATATATCCTTCACTTAATGTTATCAGCCAATAAGTGGCTTCCTCTAGTCTAGCACAAGGTATTATAAGGTAGGGGGAAATAGAAGGTTAAGGAAGATTGTGTTGCGCCACAATCATCCAAGTTGGGAGAGCCTGCCTGTGTTGAAACTAAAATCAACACTTAAAATCTTGGCTTTACCTGGGTTTGAACAACTACATACATACATAAATCACATTCACAACATATGTTTTAAGCTCATACACACAAATGTGTATTTACACACAAATGTGTATTTACACACAAATGGATCCCCCCTTCCAACCTCACACCCAGCATGGGTCTCCTTTGTCACTTTGTTTAACTGCTGAAGACTTGCGGATGCTATTATTTTTTTTCCCTCTCTTCTCTTCCTTCCTTCTGTCAGTAATGTCTTAGTCTTGTGCCAAATTAGAAACTGTCAACATCAACATAGTTTTCTTCAGTTTTTAAGTTGGTCTGGCTGACTATATATGTATGTATCGCGCATACATGCTGCACCAATAGAGTTAGAGGGCTGAAATATAAACATTTACTCATTATGTCTAGAAAAAAACGTTTCTAGTGAAGGTTCAATTTGCAATGTATGTTTATGCTAAATTTGTCCCTTAGTTTGTGTCCGGCAAAATTCATTCACGCTTGTTTTTTGAAAATTCAACTTTTTTACTAGTGATCACTGCACAACAAAGGGCGAGAAAAGTGACCTATTCATTGATCACCCCTCCAAGATGCCATGCTGCCAAAAGACATTGTCACGTGAGGGTTTCTATTGAGTGACTAACCAAAACTGTATCATTATTAAAACCATTTTCTTAATCAAAGACGTGCCTTCACATCAATACTACTTGTCTGTCAGTTATGTTTTAATAGCTATAAAATGAACATAGGGCCTGCCTGGTGATTGAGTTGGTAACATATTTCCCACTGTCACCAGTGATAGTTTTTTGAGCCCAGGTAAAAGTCAGGATTTAAAATGTTGATTTTTATTTTTATTTTTGACAACTATATTCCTTCATTTTAATTTTTTAGTTGTATTTTATCATAACTTAGGCTTTCGTTCTACAGCAGTGAGTAAACAGTGTGGATTGGAAATAAAGAATAGCTCTCAGTGAAACTTGAACTCACATCCCTTCTGCCACAGGGAAGCCTAGTTAAACACAGCAGCTGCTCTGCCATCTGAGCTACAAGAATTCAACAGCTTGCAGAAGATCAAATCTAACCCTTAAATCTACTGTCTGTACCAATCTCTCTGGTGCGGTGTTTGTTTTTTTGTTTCTGTACTAAATTAATAATAAAGGTTTAGAATACTTCATCTAATAAAAATGAATGATAAAAGATAATTGCTTTACTGATACTACTAGTACCGAAACTAAAACAAACATGGCACTGGAGAGATCGGCAGAGACAATAGGTTTAAGGGTTGAGTTCTCATAGCTCAGATGGCAGAGCAGCTGGTGCATTTAACCAGGCTTCGCTGTGGCAAAAAGAATGTGAGTTTTAGTCTCACTGAGAGCTTATTCTTTATTTCCGATCCATGCTGTAGAACGGCCTGAGATACTTTGTGATAAAATTCAACTAAAAAATTAAGATGAAGGAAAATAGTCGTCAAAAAAATTTATAATGGTTTACAGTACTTTTTTTAATAAAAATAAATACTAAAAGATAATTTCTGACTATCGTATCTCTATTTGGACCTGTACCAGATTAAACTAAGCTAAGTAAATATCTATAAAATAAATCTGCTGTAACATAACTGATAGTACAGATAAAATGTAAAAAAACTGAGACACATGTATATAATGGGCAGATAAAATTCAATTATCTTGTCACAGTGTGGTGTCTGGAGCAATTTTCGAAGTTATAATATAAAAAGGTTTTATAGTGAATTGTTCAGAACAAGGCAGATATTAACCAATAAATTACATTATAAGAATCTTTCCGATATTAGTGCATACATGCAAGAAAAGTCAGTCTCCAAGAAGGATAGAGGGGAGGAAGAGCAGCTGTTATTAAGATTATATATTCAAGTATGTATTTTGAGCCTTATATGAAAAATTTAGTACACCAGGCCACATTATAAAAATACTGTGAGACTATTGTAAGTAAAAGTGCATGGAGATCCCAGAACTGTAATTTATCTAAATTATGCAAGTAAATGAAAAATGTGATCAAATAATTAACCTGTCTTTTACACAGTATCGGGGCAGAAGGGGGAAGCAGCCAGTGTATTGGTCCAGAGAGCCTAGGGTGGGGGGGCTGGAGCGCTAAGGAAGGGGGCTTGAGAATTTCTTGGGTAGAGCTGTGTATCGAAACTTCTAAGTCGATGCGATATGTCCATTTAATAAAATAGGTTGACTCTATCGTTTAACAGTGGGTGAATATAGTATGGCATGCTAAATAGGTTATAGCAGATGAAAACAGGATGGCTAAAGGACGAGTGTGTTTGTGTATGGGTTAGGTAGGAGAAAACAGATTTGCACTGCCTTATAAAATTTCTTCTTGGAGGTCCGGTGCAGTATCATATATATATTTTTGATGTTAGTATACTTATGTGATATCTTAATTGTGTGAGTGTTTCTTTCATTAGCCTTTTGATCAATTAGCATAGTTGAATTTAAAAATATAATTAATTCATGACCACTAAATTTCTCTTTTTTTTACACATTTTATTTTTTGTTGATTTTATATGGATTCCAACTTGAAAAATCTCACATTGTATGAAACATACAGAGGAAGCTGTTTATTATAATCATAACATTATCCAATACATCAAACAGTTATTGTTATTAACATCAGTTAGTCCCAAACACTTTATTTAAAATAAATTCAAAATCATATCATTAAATTTATTATTATTATCAATTTTTTTATAATGTAAAGTTGTTTGTAACAATGAATCGTCTAACATAACAATGAATGTAAATTCTTCCAATTTTTATATTCTTTTGTTAATAAGATAACATTAACTATTATTGTTATCTAAAAGAGCTGTCCCAAAGTGATCATAATAAGTGGCTTCCTCTCTATAACGACATCTAGAATTATTTTGTGCTTGTACATAATGTAAAACAGTGAAATTCCTAATTATTTGTAACTTGCCGCATTGGAAAGAACACTGCAAATCTATTTTAGTATACAGTCAGACCGTTATATAATCCTTTACAGTAACCTACTAAAATCCACATTTACCCATGACTCAGGATTGCAATTTAACCATTTGCAGTATATACTAGTGGGTAGTGGCGTAGCGGTTACCAGCATGGAAAACAGAATTGGTGAACTAAATTTGAGTTTCGGCTGATGCCGTTTGTATTCATTTCAGACTAATACTCTTGGAAAAGGCATGAATATGAGTAAATAGCAGGGTAGTTGGAGCCCTCTAGCCCTATAAGGCAGTCCATCTTGGGCATGGGGCTAGCACCTCCACCACATAAAACCTACATGCTACTGAAACTGCAATGTGGCCCTATGCTACAGGAATAAACAAACAATATACACTTGTGCTGGTATTGTTACAGTTTTGACACACTTTTAAAAAAAATCTCTTTGAGGAAATTTGGTTCTTTCCATTAATGTTTAAAAAAAGTTCAGTTTTGTTGGGGGTAGTGATGTATTGTATTGGGGATACAGCAATTTCGTCTACATCACTTTAGCAAATATCAGTTTTGTCTAAATCACTTTTTTAAAATCACTTTTGTCTCAACAGTATCTCCCAAACTTCTCAATGAATTTCAATGACATTTTGTCGAATGGTTGCAATTGTAAATTACAATGTAAGTATAATCAGATCTGCCAAGGTTTAGAAATGTCCTAAATGCCCCCCTCCCCCCTCCCCACCATGGGAAAATTTCTAGAAGCTCTAAAACGGCTATTTCAGTGTATTGAAAACCTATCTTAACATAATTTTAAACCAAGACAATCGACAAAATGTGGTAGACTTGGTAGGTCTTGCAAATAGGAGAGGAAAAATGTTGACAGGCATATTTCTTTTCAATGTGGGAGATTCATACAAATTCATTACATGCGGGAGGCGGGGGGAGACAGCACTTGGCTTCAAAATGTAGGAGACTTGGTAGGTCTGTATAATGCTAAACTGGACCCTTACTTTGTGTCCGTCAGGTTAGCTAAACTGAAACTTTACCTTTTTGTTTAACCATATAAAGTAGACATAGACATCTGGAAATCTGTTTTTATTCAACGCTTTATTTAAAAGTAAATATTAAATTCTTGTCTTGTGTGCATAGAAACATTACCTTAAATATTTTCTTTCTGGCGTGCATTAAACATTACATTAATTAGTAGCTTCCCCTAGAATTGGTGTGTCTGGCGGACATAAAAAGTTTAACCGTATTTATTTTAAACAATATTTACTTTTGAATATAATCTTCTTCCTCATCAATGCATTTAATTCCGTAGTGAATATTAATCATATAGATCACATATTATTTTATATAGTGAAAATTTCAGTTAAAAATTCAGCTAAAAACTACCGTATTTAACAGCGTATAAGACCCTCCTTTTTTTCCCCCTAAAAATGTGTCAAATTAAAAGGTAAATTTAACTTTCAATGTCCAGCCCCACATTGGCCAGAACTTGAGGAGTTAAAAAA
>VCCN01002953.1:118947-164931 GCA_006491835.1 Architeuthis dux | reverse complement strand
GACCATTACTATTGTGTAGGAATTCAATTCTCCCTGAGTGCTAGATAGAGAAAAGAATCTTACTCTCTTTTAATGGTCCAAAATGTACATAGTGGGGACAAATTCCTTGTGCTAAAGCTGGCTAATGAAAAGATCCCTTTTCTGTGATATAGGACAAGATGAATTGACTGGATACAGACTTGTTGGTTTCAGATTTTAAAATAAATTTTTATTAATAATTTACTGCAATTTCTCTCAATTATTTGCTGTATCTTATTGTGTACATTGGTGTTAGGTTCATTAAAAATCGATCATGAAGTTGGGAAAAAATTTAAAGCAGTATTAAAACGAGTCTAGATTATTGGTGGAATTTGCAGAAATATCTTCCTAAATCGTAAGACACAGTAAATGCTTTTTTTTATTTCTTCGTCAAGATCAGACAGTGTAGGGATGTGGATTCATGCCTTTCCCAAGTGCATTAGTGCTAAGTACACACAAGCATCTTCAGCTGAAATTTGAGCTTGGTTTGCTGATTCCATTTTTCTTGACAATAACCATTGTGCTACCCGACATCTCCATAACTAAGATGTATATATTTACAATATTGGCCTACTTTGATGGCTAAGGCAGTTGTGTACTTCCCGCCAGAGACAGTGGTCTGTGTTCAACCCAGGTAAAGGCCCAAATTTTAAATGCTGATTTTTCAAGTCCCACCAATGAGTCCCATTGCCACTGATTTGCCTCCCATTGGATGTTTCAGGCCCCATGTGAAATATTAACATTAATGAAGTCCTCTCGTGTTGAAGTGTCTGGCAACAGAACACATGTCACATGGGGAGTAAGAAATTAATGAAGAAGTTGAACGGCTGTGGTGAAGTTGATCAGAAAAGATTGTGTAGAAAAAGTTGGGGGCAGATTATGATGGCAAGTACAGGTGGGAACCTCAAATCACTTCAGCACCCAGAATGAGGAGAAAATGGCAGTCAAACTACCAGAGGAGGGGAGGAGAGGGTGGGGGGAAATCCAGGTACCTGAGAAGTCAAAATTTTCCCCTAACCAGATGGTGTCACTATTGGTCCCAGGTGATGCTGTCAACAAATCGAAATGTTCCATGCAACCGCTCGGACCCACCTGGGGAGGTGTCCAGTCTGGTAATCCAATGACGCGGATCCACCTGGGGATCGTTGGTAGTTATAAAGTTTTTTTGTTTTTTTTAAACATGTTGGAAAAACAGTGATTGGAAGTTGTTTCTTTCTTTTCAACTCCTCATAATGTTTGTGCAGAAGTTGTAATGCTTAAGTTATTATACGGGTTACTTTAACGCTGCATTCCATCTGAGAATTGTATTCAATAATTTTTTCCTTTACCTCCTAAATCATTCTAAAGACTTTCTGTAATGTTCATATTCCTGGTTCTGCTTCAGTTTCTTCTTCGTCTGTAAATGACTTAACAAGTCTTCCAATTCCTCTTTTGTTAGCATTTGGATACAACCTCAACACTTATTTTCATAGCAAACAGATTCAGGATGGCCATGTGCATCGTCTATTATTAAAAGGACATTAAATTCCAATCCTTCCTCTTCCAAGTAGTTTTTCATTTCTGGGACGAAGCATTGTTGGAACCATTCCATAAACAAATGTGGCAGCGGCTTCTTCATTAGCAGACGCAGCCTCTCCAGTAATTATGCTGCCAAAAGACGTTGGTCATCTGGAGCGTGAAAAAAACAAACCTTTTTACATATATCTCATCTGTTGTGCATGTAATTCATCACTGCTACCCACAACAGACTGGTTTAAACACTGTTGCTGGGTTTAGGTTATTCATATGTTCTAACATTTATCTGTTCATGTCTTCCACCCACAAATGCCTTTTCGATTTTTATTATACACTTTTCATGCATCATGGCTATAACTTTAGCTGTTTGAGGCAAAACAGCCATACTGGCTCATACCTCTCTTTCCTTCTTGATAATTTCACAAATCAATGTTTCGTTGTTACCATGATTTTTGTAACTTCTGCAGACAACTTTTTTTCTTTCCTTATTAAGTCAAGAAATGTTTTTATTTTTCTCTTTGGCATATCAGTATTGTCTGCATCACTACTCTTGCATTTTGGTGTCATTATTAATAAAATATCCCGTTATTAAGTTTAAATCAATGGTTTAATTTCCAGATAGGTGTAACACATTCACTTAACTTGGCTTCATTAAAATTTTATGAATAATCGGACAAATATGCTTTTCTAAAAACTCGTAAAATGGATTACATGAATACTTAATATGTAAAATCTTCACTCCATCTGTATCACCAGAAGGACTAAAATTAATTATTCCAGGAGTCATTCAGACTAGTATCTCATCCTTGTTGTTTTTAACACAATATTTAATCTGATTAATTTTTTGGCTTTTCTGATTTGTATAGTTTTTTCTTTCTTTTATTAGATGTTCTAAATTTGACCTGAAAAGATTCCTGCAGACATTCTATCGCCTGAACTTCTGAGATGAAGCATAAGTTGTGGAACAATGCCATTGACTCATCTCGGAATTTCAGACAATACTGGATAATAGTTATACATTTTTTATATGAACATTTTTGACATATTGAGATATTTTACTAAAGATTGGTTAATCTTGTGTAGGGTGTGTTCTTTATTGCTGTGTTTCTACATAAGAACATCATCAGAATCACACCAAAATGATGGTTGTTCCATTGTGTTTGCATTATATTTTGCTCTTCTTAGAGAAACGCACATTTATTTGTAATCAAATCAGTGATATTTAAATTTAATTTGTGTGCCATTTCAGGTTGAGTCATAATTGTGGAATAATGTAATTAATTTTCATGTTGTACCAAGATAATTCTACAATATTATTTTTACTGCTCTATCAAATATTTGAAATCCTTTCTAAGTAATTTTGTACACTACCATCTTGCATAATTAACTCTTTCAAGATAAAATATATCTTAGCATCAAAAACTAAACAAACATTTGAAAAAAATGTACTATTATTACTAGACCATGACCTGTCACAAGTTATCCAAATTAGTATACAAATAAAAATTTATGTATTAGGTGAAAAATTGCCAAAATTGATATATTGTTTATGGGGTCATTTAAGGAGAGTTCAACCCTAACCCAACAAAACTTTAATGACATCATTTTAGTTTGAATGTCTTTAATATATATTTGAATGTCTTTATGTATTATGCTACTTACTTACATGCATATTAACCAATCATTTTGTAATTGACATATCTTGCTAGTTTACACTCTCCTCCTTTCTCATTACAAACGTTTATATATTCCTCTTAAGTGTGACAGACGTGGCTCTAACTTCCTACACTCAGCGCTCGTCCAGGCTGCTGCTGCTGACTTCTGATGATGGCTGGTGTTGTCTAGCAACAACAGGCTTAGCTGATGGCTGCTACTGATACTATAAGTGTGACAGACACGGCTCTTATATATATTAGTATTGCTGCTGCTGGATTATGTAAAATATTTGAAAAAACTCTATTTTTCACTTGGTAAAAAAACTTTTATTAATTACCTATAATCCAACAAAATATTTAAACCTTGATTCTTGATAGCCACTTTTTATTCTCCTGTCAGTCTATTTAAAATAATATGCTCAAACATTCAAAATGAATATAAAGAACTGGTGCTTGCCTGGTTTGCCACTAGTGTTGGTTGTTTATCATAAAGTGATCATGAATTTCGATTAATTGTATATTCTAAATGAAAAATTCTCTCTGCTAACATTTTTTCTTTTTTGTCAAAATTAAAATATATTTCTTTTTGGTTAAAAATATATCAATTTTTATTTATTTACTAGCATTACCCATCAAGAATGAGGGGATTATTTATGTATGGATCAGCACTTCTGACTAGGATCAGATTATCTCTCTGTTCTGCCTATGATCAAATTGTTGCTCCCTGGCCCTCTGCCTAATGATTAGTGTCACTCCTCTGCCTAGTATCAAAGAGTAGTATCTATGCGCTCATTGAAAAGTCTTACAGCAAAAAATATTGTCATTTGAAATCTTAAATTGTTGTTGCTAGGCATGTTATAACATCACACACACAAAAATATATATATATATGGATACACATTGCATTTTATATGTCTGGATATTTCATTGAAAATATCTACATTTATCCAAAGTTGAATGGAATTTCATAATTATTCAGTCCCTAGTTTGAAGTTTTCATAATGTAATAATAATCAGTGATAGATTGGATGCTTTGCCATGGAGCAAATTAAAACTAGTACCACAGACCATTACTATTGTGTAGGAATTCAATTCTCCCTGAGTGCTCCAGTTATAGTCTTGTACCAGACTAAGCTAAGATTAGTAAATACCCATGGCCTGCCTAATGGCTGAAATAGTTATGTATTTCCCAGGGGTGACAGTGTTTGAACCTAGGTAAATTTTCTTGGCAGACAGGCCCTCCCCACTTGAGAGATTGGTGTAACACAATCTTCCTATCCTTCATTCCTCTTATCTGGCCTTGTGCCATACTAAACTAAGATCATAATCGACAACTGATGGTCGTCCATGCTTGGGCTCTATTTCAACTTGCATCAGTCTAATTACTGTATGGTATCTACTGACCGATATAAGGTACATATATAATAATATAGCAGGGTTATAGTTTTTAGATGTGTATATGAAATAAGCTTTGGAGTAAAGGTCTGTAAAAAAAAAAAAAGAAAATACTTTTGATACACCCTAATATAACAGTAATAGATTTATAGACAGACAGCAGCAGAGTATTTACAGTAATTGCTTATCTTCAGAACTCTGTTAAAATATTTGTATATCTAGCTTCTATTTTCGAAATTTTATTAACCAATGTAGAAACGTGCTCTCTCCCATTCACAGTGAAAGTCTCATTAATTTAATCAATATATAAATTTAAATGAGTGTCTGTCTGTGGAGTAGTGGTTAACAATCCAATCGCACAGACCATTACTACTAATGAGTTTGATCCACATCGAGTGCCCTACTATTGTGACTTTGTACTGTACTTAGTAAATACCTATATAAAAAATTTAAATATATGCAAATGATGAATTAATTATTTTCAAAAATGTCTCCATACATTTGACTGCAATATTTCATGAAAATGGAGAGCAATTCGTGAATTTTCATGTTAGAAACTATCAATCAATCAATACTCTTGTCATCTGATACTTGCAGTAGTTAATGCTCTCTACTTCAATCGGTCAGTGGTCAACAATCTGATGTTACACCAGCTCTTGTTCACTCTGAGTTCCTCTCGGATGGTTTGTTGCTAGTTGTCAGCTGGCCTCACTTCCTATTTCCATTGGGAATCCACCACAATACTTGAAATGTGAGCCTCGTAGGTGGGAGCTTTTCCGCATAGCTAAGCCATTTCATCCGCTGTTTGCAGATTTCATTCAAAAGATTTGTGTTATCAAAGAGATTACAGAACAGTATTAATCTTTTGTGACCTACAGACTGACATCTGCAGAAAAAGGTATGGCTTGCTCTTGGTCCGGATAATTGGCCTATGAATTTTAGCTGGAGAATACGTCCACTCATCGTAGCTGGAAGTTCATAGTTCATACACCTAATGGTATAATATCAATACTACCCCATCACGTCATTTAGAGATGATTTTGTCAGGATCTGGCACTTGGAGCCAAAACGTGAGGGATTCAGAGATGGGTGAGGACCAATGATGACTGTTCTCTCATAAAGTGTGGCTGCCAGCCAACAAAGGTACTACCTCTACCTAGAGCCCCTACACCCCTAGAAACAGACAGACCCCCTAAATTATAACCCAGAGGTTAACTTTGAGAATAGCATAGTTTTTTTTATTTTTTAAAGTTGATTATGTGCAGCAGCTGTTTTTGTTAAAGAAACCAAGACATCATCATCTGATGTTTAGAAACAGTTGCTACCATTTTTTTAAATTTTTTTTACGAGTGATGGAATGATGGCAGAGAGGGATTTATGTAAGAGACAAACAGATTCGTTTGTTGTGGTGCAGAATATAAAAATCTCAATGTTTTCCTTGTCATAAATTTAAAAAATAAGTATATATGAGGTCCGTCCAGAAAATATCCAGCCATTTGTAATATCGAGAACTGATTGTGCGGCCATGATGTAACTTGGCAACCAATCAGAGGGGACCTTACTGCCATAGGCGCCGACTACGTGGGGACTCGAATCACTCCAGGGAAAATTGTCGAGGGTATTAATTGACAAACAATTTAACACAGGCGCACTGTCAAGCTTTGTCACTATTAATTTAATTTGTTTTTAAAATACACAGAATTATTGCATTATTTAGTTGTTATTTTTTCGTTTGATATGTTCAGAATGTATTTTACATTGAAGGTATTCAAAACAAAAGATTTTAACAAATTTAATCTATTTTGAACATTCTTTTTTTTTAATATTGGGGTGGAATTATGGACTTTGATACAAGCATGGTAACCATTAAATGTTATTACTGATAATACGTGTTTCTATGCAATTAATTTGAATAGCTTCAACATAATGTTTTTTGATTTGTGCCTCCCCTGGAAAAACTAAAAGTCGTCGCCTATGCTTACTGCGCATATGGGAACACTCTTTTGTGGGTTTACTCAGTTGGCAGCGAGCCTACATTGAATGAACTTGTGTACTGTGTGACCGTAGCATCCCATTCTTCTGGTATCGAGGATATAGTCCAAATTTGTTTTCCTGCAACTTCTGGCTTGCCATTGAAAGGCGAAGATTTATGACCATGGATGAGATTAAGAACATGATGAGGCAGCAGATGATGATCCAAAAGGGGACTTTGCAGATTATTTTGAAAATTATATATTGTAGGTATAACATCTTGTCTATTATACAAGTTTAAAACAAAGGATAAAAATTTAAACAAATGTGTAGATAGTAATTGCTTAAAGAAGTGTGGTTGATTTTGTTAATATTTCAATGTTGTTGTCTTAGTTTTACTTAAAAAAAAGACAGAGCCTAAAGAAATGATGCCTCTTGTTACATGAACCATTTAGATATTGATACACCAGAAAATCAGTTATTTACTCTTTTGGTAGTCATTTTTGCACCAGATTTGTAGATAAAATGTTTAGGCAATTGTTATGAGCAATTGTTATGAGATAGAAAAAGTACAGTCTCATTCACTTTTTTTCAATCAAAGGCAAACCGGTTTGCTACATCTATCATCATTGATGTAAGTTTTTACCAATGGAACAGATGCCATGGTAATCTGTCATGACCTTTTCATAGCAGGAAACCATGTAATGAGGCAGTTGAAAAGCATTTAATAAAAGGCGACAAAAAGCCATTCAAAAAAGTTTATAAAATAATTTCCTGATTCTTATCACCAGAAGTTTTGTCAACATAAAATGGGATTACATGATCCATTAAGATGTCTATGTACCAGAAGATCAATAATATTTAAAGATAATGCAGAGGAAGCCACTCATTGTGATCACTTTGGGACAAGGTCTTTTAGATAACAATAACTGGCTGATAACATTAAGCAAAGGATATAAAAATTGTATCAATTTGCATTCATTGTTATAAATTCATTGTTATTAACTTTATAAATATTTTATTTTTAATTCATTTTAAATAGTGTTTGGGACCGACTGATTTTAATAACTGATAACATTATCTGTGATAATAGTAAATTGCTTTACATTATAAAAAAATTAATATTTAACTGATTTTGATAATAATAGCCATTTGATAACATTATCCATGACCTGTATTACTTTGTGTTTGAAAGTCTCTTTTTATGCTGTAAAACGTGTGCTAGCTTGTGAGTGACATCACTGCAATTTTTTTACCAATACCATTGCCTGACGTATGTTGAAAAAAAAGAGAAAGAAAAGATTAACTCCATTCCTTTTCCTCATCCTAAAAAATCCTGATGCAGTCTGTTCTGCCCTCTGTATGTGTGTTCTTGGTGTTGAGGTGTGGTTGCTTGTGAAAACCCAACCAATTCTGTTTATTAGCTGTCACCAACACCACCTCTACCAATGCCACCTGCTCTAGTCATCTTCAATATGTTGATTAGACGTTCTTCATTTGCGTCTTTCTCTGTGCGCTACTTACAAGATGGTAAAAAATATGATCTGAAGAAGTAAAGAAACACCACTCCTACTTCTATTCCGACTGAAGATGATTACTGTAACTTTTGTATTGTATATATAATAAATAAAAAATTATAAAAATATATATTTTTTTATTAGAATGATATAATCCCATGCGTATGTGTATGATAAATTTTCGTTAATATATAAGACTTGTCAATTTAGCTCAGTCGGTAAAAACGCCAGGCTAGTAGTGATCACTAGGGCGTGAATTCAAATCATGGTGGGGGAATGGGGATTTTTGGTGAGGATTGTTCTTGTTCTGGAGTTTGACAATAAACAAAACAAGGATAGTGTTAAGAAAGTAAACTCTTGGTGATTACAAAGAAAAGAAAAACTGTTATTTATACATTTATCTTGTGGAATGTGCCAAATAGGATATGTTTTTTGTATTTCTTTTGTTAGAAATGTGTGTTTGTATGTGAATTCATGTTATATAAATTATGCATATTCTCATATAAAAAGTGAAATTAGTGTTTGTTTTCCAGCAAGCTGTTATAGAGGCAGGGCACACCCTGGTTAGCAGATAAGATCTAACTCTTGAACTTATCCCTCATTTTTCCCCCTCCCTATTTTACCTGTTTACCCTATTTATCTGTTTACCCACTGCCATAGACTGACCATCTAAGTAGTTGTGATGAAAAGCAACTAAAATTAAGAAGAAAGAAATACTAGTCGGAAGTTAATAATCGTTGACAACGCTTCATCTAATAAAAATAAATTAAGATAATATTACTACTACTAATACAACTAGTGAACGTAAAAACAATAACAAATTTGGTGCCGAGTGATCTGGGGGGGGAATGAAGAATAAGTTTAATGGTCAGATTTGATCTTCTGTAAACTGTAAAAGCTCTGGTAGCTCAATCAGTACAGCAGTTGCCATACATAGGCTGGCTCCTCGAGGTAAATGGGCGCGAGTTTGAGTCCCACCTAGAGTTTATTCTTTATTTCCTATCTGCACTGTTTACTCACTGTTGTAGACAGATGGTCTGAGTAGTTGCGATGAAAAGCACTAAAATTAAGATGAAAGAAAATCCTAGCCCAAAGATAAATATTGTCTGAAATCTTGAGATGAGTCATTATTATCATTCCACGAATTGTTAGGACTAAGAAGATGAGAATATTAGTCTGAACAATTTGTGGAATGGTGTAAATAGGATATTATGTTTGTTGCAGCGAAAGCTAGACATCTTTTTGGTTCTCATGAAATTTATGTGTGGGCTAATTAAGATTTATTGTAAAAATAGATGACCTCTCGGATAATTGAAATCTAACTTGAAATTTGTGTTGTATTATGAAACTGCCAAGACAAATTACAGAAGAACATACCTGTGCCCCCTCCCCACCTTATTAAACTATAAAATAAATAAATAACAAGAATTTGATGTCAAAAGTAAGAAGACTGGGTGGGGGATTGCATTGTTCTTTAATCTGTTTGCTGCCAAGTATATTTTTAATGTTGTAACTCTTATGCCAGGTTTTTCTCATAAAAAAAAATTATGAAAATAGAAAGTCTTCATTGAATGTTTAAAATGGTTTTATTTTCATACACATCAATAATATGTACAAAGGAATATCTAATAAATGTAATATCCTTCCTTATTATAATGGAGCTAAGGTAAGTATATGTAACCAAAACTGCCCCTGATATGTGATGAAACTGTCTGGATGTTTCGCTGATGAATGTTTTGTCTACGCAAACGGATGTTTCATCAAAAACCTTTTTTGTCAAATTGTTTTTTATTTTTTGATGTTGATTTATTAGAATAACATTTTTTATTCTTACCCCCCTCCCCTTCAGACCGTTAGTCTACGGCAGTAAGGTGGCAGCACAGATAGAAAGGAAGAACCAGCTCTAGGTGGGGCTTTAAACAAATAAAATTAAGATGAAAGAAATTGTGGTCAAAAACTAATGGTTGACAATGCTTCATCTAATAATAAAAAAAATAGATCAAGATAATACTACTACTAATACAACTAATGTACATAAAAACAATAACAAATATGGTGCTGAGTGATCAGGGAAAGTAAAGGATAGTTTTAAGGGTTAGATTTGATCTTCTGCCAGTTATAAGAGCTTTGGTAGCTCAATCGGGAGAGCAGTTGCTGTACATAGGCAAGCTTCCCAAGGTAAAAGGGATGTGAGTTTGTGTCTCACCTAGAGCTTGTTCTTTATATCCAATCTGCGCTGTTTACTCACTGCTGTAGACTGACAGACTGAGCAAGTTGTGATAAAAACCATCTAAAATATTAAAATAAATCAAGATAATATTACAACTCACAGCAATATGTTTAACAAGAGATTTCATATTTTATGTGTGGGTTGCTCTTCAATCCTCTCCTTGCTAAGCAATGAAAGCCACACCAGCCTGACTTATCTGCCAGGCTAATAATGTATGCAGCTTCTTTCAATTTTCTTACCTCCTATCTTTTACTTGACTCTTATCCCAGAGAGTAGTAGCCCAAACAACTTTTAGAATAAGGAGGACTCATCTCTATTCAATCAATATCATTAATCTTTATGAAAATTAATCCTTTTATATTTATTTGTTTTTGTAGATATCCACAAACAGGACTTACACTTGTTTTTTTACAAGAGCAGAACAGGAAACAACCTTCTGGAAAATTTAAAACAAGGTAAATCTATATTCATAAATGGAAGCATAATTACTGATTTTTATTGTCAAACCCTAGTCCAAGTCGGATGCTGGAGTTGACTTTGTTTTTCTACTGTAACAAGAACAATCCTCACCTAATTTAGGGGAGTAAACTCTTCACTGTTTGTCTGCCCCATTATATTAAACCAAACCAATATATAAAATAAACATTTCCCTTCCGTGATTTGAAATCACGACCAAGTGATCATGTGGCTGCTCTCTTACTGACTGAGCTAAACTGACAAGTCTTAAATATTTATGAATTTATTATACAATACAAAAGTTGCAGTAATCTTCTTCAGTAGGAGTGGAGTTTGACCCTGCAACAGACAGGATTGTTATACACTGATTTTAATTGAACTCTTGTTCTCATCTTAGTTGTTATAGTCACATTTTCACTTGTAAAATTGGCAAAGCACAATCTTCCAGAACTCTGTTTTTATCCATTTGGCCTTGTGCAAGACTTAACTAAGCAAAGTAAATATTGTGTCTGTAATCTCTCTCTCTATATATATATATACAGTACCTGTCATAAGTATTTGAACAGCCATTTTACTTCTAATCACTTAATCAGGTTTAAGAGTTAAAGACAAGAACATTACGCAAGAAGAACCAGATTTTAAATTACATTTTTAAATGAAAAAAAAGCAAATTTTTTGTTTCTATCTTTCTAAAATCTTGTTCAGAATTTTTCAATGAGATTAAAAAAAGTGAACTCACATTACTATATGGAAGAGTTGCCAAACTAGTAAGTTAATTTTGATCCCCCCCCCCTGCTCAAAATCCATAATGGCCCCTGCAATCTCAGAAAATAAAAACAGATTTTGTGCTTGTTCAAATACTTATGAGCCAAAATTTTTTTATGTATGAATTATCATTGATAAAAAAGTATTGCTCATAAGTAATTGAAGAAGCACAAAATCTGTTTTTATTTCCTGAAATTGCAGGGGCCATTATTGATTTTGAGCAGTGGCGGGAGGGGGGAGGATCAAAATTAACTTACTAGTTTGGCAACTCTTCCATATAGCAATGTGAATTCACTTTTTTCTAGAAATTTAGCATTCCGAACCACAAAACATGCCTTATGTTAATTGCAAAAAATTTGGTGGTTCTTGCATAATGTTGCTGTTTTAACAAAACCAAGTGATTAGAAGCAAAATGGCTGTCTGTTCAAATACTTGACAGGTACTGTATATAAAACTCAATGTCCATTTGTTTGTCTGTTCCACTTTGTAGGCCACAATTTTGCATGTAGGAAGCTGAAATTTGGCATAGTGGAACATCTTTTCACGGCAGAGGACATAGGATGTGTGATTTAAAAAAACAACTTTTAAAGTGAGGTTCTATTTACGATGTAATTATAATGCTAATCTGGACCCTGACTTTCCGTTTGATGTAACCGGGAGTTTTCATTACAATGACCGCAGCTGAAATTTGGCATAGGGATACATCTTTTCACAGCAGAGGACATGGGCTATGTGAGGTTGATCTCGGTGGTCATTATAGGTCACCAGAGGTCATTTATGGTCATTTTTAGCCAATTGAAGCAATTGTAGGCTACAATTTTTCAAGTAAGCTGAAATTTAGCATAAGGGCTCATCTTTTCAAAACGAAGCTAACGAGCTATGTGAAGTTGGCATCAGAGGTCATTTATTGTCAATTCTAATTTTTGAGACAAATGTAATGGACACAACTTATTTTCACTGAAATTTAAACAAAAATCAATCAAAATTTAAAAAAAAAAGGTTATCTACCTTGAGACATTTTTCCTTCAAAAGACTTTTAACATATATACGTAGTCCCCAATAATATTTTAATGAATTTTAACGCTTTCATTTTTTGAGTTTTTTTTCATCTAATTAATATTTACTTTTTCAAAGCATCATTTCACATCAGGTGATTTACCCATGTATTTTTAAATATTTCAAGATATTTTTAGGGTATTTTAATACCCTAAAAATATCTTGAAATATTTAAAAATACTAGCAAAGATTCCTGGTGTTGCCTGGAGAAAAAATAACTTAAAATTTGACACAATAAAAAATATTTTCTTTTATTATATTTCTTCTTACACAACACAAACCACTAAGCCAACAAATGGTTTAAATGAGTGTACACATGGACATTTCAGATGATCTTTCAGTACTTTTGCATATATTTTTCGGGCCGCACACACTCCCAGGCATATCGGTAATTTGTAGTTTTTAAAACATAATTTTTTTAATTTTCGGAGGGAGCTTCTTTTTACGCAGGTCTGTCCTGGAGAGTGTGCGGGCTCACCAGGGACACCAAATTATTTGATTAACACGTTAATTTTCTATTTTACTCAGACTTCAGACCAAGATTTTTTAAAATAACCTTATTTCTACCCGGGCAACAGGGATCTAAAAATCAACTAATTATTGCATTTCAATAAAAATTTTCATTACCTATTCATTTATGTATGAAAAGGGTCTACTGTAAGAAAAAGTTGTGGAAATATTTTTATGTCAATCGACCTTTTATTTAATTTTATGAAATCTCTATAAAATATTTGTTTTCCTGTTATATTTGAAGTTGTTTTCCTCCAGGCAATGCAGGGTTTACCTGTTAGTTATATATAATGAAGTTGACTTCTCAAAACATATTTATGTGTAATGTAAATCGATAGGCAAGAATATTGTTATAATTAATTTTATAATCAAATATTTATGATTTAGAGTAAAGTTTTTGGCAGTTACTGTATTTTTAAAGGGTGTACTTTATTTTACACAACAAATGTTTTTTCAACATAACCTCCTTCCTTGCTAATGCACCTAATTCAGTGGTGAATATTAATTACAGATTGAACATTATACAGTGAAAATTTCAAATTAAAAGTCGGCTAATAACTGTGTCAGACTTATTGATCCAACCTCATAGATATAGTTTTGCTTTTCACCTCTTTATCTGTCTGTCTATATTTTGCAATTTGCTATTTTGTAATTCACCCAACAAATATTAAACTACATGACTCTGAATTAGCAAGAACTCAGAAAGTGCATACATCTGACAATGCCATACTGTAACTAAAACCTGAATGAAAAACAGTTCAAATATTTCTACGATGCAGGGGAGGTAATTGTAAAATTTCCTCGATCTGTCCCAAAATTGTATCAAATCTTAGCCTGTGGCCCACCCTTCCACAATATGTCATTGAAATTCACAGAGTTTTGGGAGATATTGTGTGGACAAACATGAGTGAAATGTATGAAAAAATCTTTCAATCAAAAAAGAAATTCTTGGATCTTCCCCCAAATTTAATCACTTCTACCGTAGTCCATTGTTGAGAACTTTTGGAGATATTGTGTGGACAGAGAAAGAAACACACAAGTGAATCCATATACCTCTTCCAACTTTGTTGACAGAGGTAAATGAAATTGAACAAGGAATAATTTCTGTCTGCTTTCATCTCATGCATCTTTCCTATCAAATCCAGAAAATATTTGCCTCATTATAGATAACAGCCTTCACCTTGGGTATGAAATTGGTCCTATTAATTTTATTTTTTTTCAAGTGTTGAATACTAAATAATTAATACCAAATGTGCAAAATCCCACAAATATAATCTCTCTCTCACAAATACACACACACACACACACACACACATATATATTTCATTTCATTATTTATTTTAACTGATAGGTGAGAGTAATATGATTCCTGTGCCATTCCAAAATGATTCTAAACCCCTAGGCATCTTGTGTTCAAAAAGTCTTAAAAACATGAAACCTAATGTGGGAGTCATATGGAAGTGTAAGGGTTGTAGCATCAGGCTGTGTGAAAGAAAGTTTTAAATGGTCTATTATGTCACAAAACATTCACTCTACAAGATAAAATGTGAAATACTTAACCTATTTGAGAGAATGTAATACCTCTCCCCCTCCAATAGGAATAGTCCATATCTAAAATGAGGTGCAGAGTGGCTGAATGGTTAACGCATGGAGAATCGGATTAGTGAGCTGAGTTCAAACTCCGGCCGAGACAATTTAACTTTGTGTTATCTTTGCACTAATGACCTTGGGAAAGGCATGAATACATCTCTCCCCACCAGCTATGGATAAACACTAGGGCAGACTGTGCTCGTCTAGCTATGGTTAGCAACCAGTCTAAGAGATAGGCAATTCCAAACCAGCCAGAAGAGGGATGGGCTCTGTCAGAGTATCTTGCTCTTGATACACCCTTGATGATGTCATCTATGGTACCCCAACAATTCTGCACTGGGTTACGGGATATAACCCCATCCCCAAATAGAAATAGTCTACATCTAAAATATCTATTGGGTAGAGTCCAAGAAAGATAAAATGGTGGCCTAAATGTTAATTAATATTTAACATTCTTCTCATCCAGTCTGGATTAACACAGGTGCCGCAAAGGATATAAAGTCTTTACAATAATTTCCGTTAATACATGGCAGCTACTCCCACCCCTAGGATTAATCAGCCATTTTGATGCAAAATCTTTCAATAAGAAATCACTTTGGGTTGCTAGTGTAAGTTCAGTAAGAATTCAAAGCAAATAGCTCATTAGTCAGATGGTGAGTAGGAGATATTTTTCTTAGTAAAATTGTTACCTTTAAATGGAATAGTTCAATGTTATGGACAGAAAAAAGTCATTGTTCATTATATAGATAGATGAATTAGTAAGTTTTTCAAATGAATTTGCTTGCTTTCACTCAGGTTTATTTTTCATACAGGGCTTGGCATTCTGATAATGATAATTCATTCTTGGAAATTTGTGTATTTGTCTATGTATATTCATCTTATATATGTCTGTGTAGTGTGTGTAATAACATGTAATGTTAAAAGCAAAATCCAGTTAAAAAACAAAGCTAATTATATTCCATTTTCATGTACATTATTGGATGTTTGGTGAATCAATAATCATGCTTGTTACATTCCTTATGACATTTTCTATGGCTTGATATATCGAGGTCAATTTATTGGAGCATTTGTTATTCTCTTTATTTTTATTATATTGATGGAATGTCACTTCATTTTTGTTCAGATTGTTTCAGCAACAAAATACATTTATTCATTTAATAAATGAATACAAATGTATAACTATAAAAGCCTCCGAAGAGATGTATGCATGTCTTTTCCAAGGGCATTAGTGTGAAGTGAATGCAAACGGCCTCAGCCGGAATTTAAACTTGTTTGCCGATTCCATTATCTGTTCCGGTAACCATTACACACACCGACATCCACTGATAGACTACGGAAGCACTCTGGAGCTGTTAATGTGAATTTGATGATGAAAATGCTAGTCTAAAATTTGTGTGAAATAATGAAAATGCTTAATCGGAAAACTTCAAACAATACAGGAAAGGCTGAAAAATACCTTGGATAATACATTGTTGAAAACAACAAAGATGAAGTCTGAAAAATGTTGAATACTTGAAATTGTGACTTGAAGAGTGGAGTTTTTAGGATAGAATACCAGGGAAGGAGTACCCCAGTTCTTTCATGTAAGGAGTACTCCTCCATGTTGAGAATGGCTACCATGTATTGATCTTGTCACTGATAAAAGACAGAATTTTGAATTCCTTTAAAAAGATAGAATCAAGTAGCTTTTAGGCACCCCAAAAATTGTCAAATAGAAACGGACACGTTTTGCCTCAACTCCAGATGATGTCACTGAAACGTCAGCAGTGTTACCAAGATAAATAAATTCCATGTGTTGACATTGAAGAAAGAGCCATACTGAACTTGTATCACTAATCTTTGGAAGCTGTCTGAAATTTTCAAAGTTACTTATATTTGATAAAAAATAGAAAAAGAAGGTTGTTTTGAGGTTACTAAGATACTTTCTTTTGGAAAAATAAAAAGTAATTTTTGTGCTTTCAATCCAACTTCGTAAAACTAGGTTTTGGCTTTTACAGCGGTTCCAGTTTAAATTTTTACCGCCGTTCAGTAACTGTCATCTTAGGGTAATGGTTAGCGTATCGGACTGCCAGCTGCTTTAACACAAGTTCAAACCATGCTAGATCTTCGATATTATTTTTATAAATTAGTTTTGTTTAACGTGACTCTTTGGAATTTATATAAGTAGATTGTAAATATTAATAGTAAGACCTTTAAATATTAGTTTTTCACAAAACTGACTGACAAATTTCTGGAGGTAACGAAGGTCTTATGGATTGAGAGCACAAAAAATACACTTTCTATCGAATATTCGACTTAATCAAATCTTAACCAAGTGATGGTGAAACTTTTTTAGCACGGTATGTCGAAATTTTAGTTTAAGGTATGTTTATAGATAATGACCTATTTTTTAAATATATTTATAAAACTAGGAGTTTAATAAAATATAACTTGAAATTTCAAAATATAATTACAAAACTAGGATGAAAGTAAAAAAGGTTTTTTTCAAAGTCCATCGATTTTACGTGTCACTTAAAAACCTGTGACGTGTCATAGGTTTGCCATCACTGTTTTAACCAAAAATCTTTTACAAAAAATAAAATAAATATATGGTCGGAGCTTTCTCATAAAACTAATTTATAAAAATAACATTGCAGATCTAGCATGGTTTGAACCCGCATCAAGGTAGCTGGCAGTCCAATATGCTAACCATTACCCTAAGATGACAGTTACTGAATGACGGTAAAATTTAAACTGTAATTGCTGTAAAAAGTCAAAACCTAGTTTTACGAAGAATAGTCGGATTGAAAGCACAAAAATTACTTTTTATTTTTCCGGGAGAAAGTATCTTAGTAACTTCAAAAATTTGTTAGTTTAAAAAAAACAGCCTTCTATTCCTATTTTTTTTTCTAATGTAAGTAACTTTGAAAATTTCAGAGACAACTTCCAAAGATTAGCGATACAAGTTCAGTATGGCTCTTTCTTCAATGTCAACACATGGAATTTATTTATCTTGGTAACACTGCTGACATTTCAGTGACATCATCTGGTGTTGAGGCAAAATGTGTCCGTTTCTATTTGACAATTTTCGGGGTGCCTAAAAGCTACTTGATCCAAAAGATAATCAATCCAAGTTTAGAGTTTGAATGTGACTTTCAAAGATCTTTTGTCACTACTTTCAGGATGTGTTCTGAATCAGTCGAAAGCAGTTGTTTATTAGGAAAGGATCATAGAATCAAATGGAGCAGGTCTTGATTAAAATATGTAACATGTTTAAAAACATACTGTATATGCCAGACCATTAGACAAATGGTATTTGGAGGACTACTGCTCACTGCAACTCCTCCATGCCCAATAACTGTCCATATCGAGCTTCAGTAGGTGGCCCCCTAACATAATACCAGCACATTGGATGCAGTGTATTATGTGCATAGCTTTTTTAAGAAATTAAATGTCTGTCATATTCCAGCATATACAGTTTTTTCTTTTTTGTGTTTTTTTTATTGGACATTTCATTTAAAACATCCTAATATTTTAACCTTGTTTTGTGTTTGTTTATGTGTTATCTAATGTATTCTTTTACCAAATGTACATTTGTTATGTCTGTAAATGTTTTGCTTGTATTCTGTTCTGCTTTTCTTTTTATAGTTGGTCCCCAAATTTTCATTTTATACGTTGAAATCAACACCCAACCGAGTGAATCCTGACTCATAGCTGCTCCTCCAAAACCGCTTGAATTCTTCTCTGCCAGATGAGGAAAGGCTATTTTTCAAGAAATTTGATAGCAAAATAGTGAGTCACACATGGTGGGGCTAAGTATTCTCATCTTGTACAAATTAAAATCCCGATTAATTCCACCATTTTATCTTTGATATACAAACAGGTATATGCATAGAGGCTAGTTGTTTTTGTAGTTTTTTGTTTCTAGTAAATACACACAAAAAAAAAATCATTCTTCCGTATATTATTTAGTCTATTATCTTCATCTTTATTAACACAGCATTATGGCTGATGCATTCTTTAGAATTCCTTGGCATGGGGTAATGTTTAGTGAGTTAGTCCAGTGGACCACTACTACTGTGTAATGTATATGCCAGACTATAAGACAAATGGTTTACAAGGGTATTTGGAGAATTACCGCTCTCTGCAACTCCTCCAGTCCCCACAACTGTCCATATCAAGCTTCGGTAGACAGCCCCCTTGTCATAATACCAGCGCATTGGATGCAGTGTAATATTTGCATGATGTTTGGGGTTTTTTGTTATACGGTAGCCAGTTTGATCCTCACTGAGTGCCCCACATTTGTGGCCTTGTGCCAGACTAAGCCACGCTTAGTAAATATCCATTCTTTAAAATACCTTTAGTTCTTCATTCTTTTCTTCCTTCTTTTAATCTTTGGAACTACAACATACCACTCCAACTGAATCACATGACTAGATGTTAAGGTCTCTTGTTAGAATCTCTGTTATGGGAATGATTAAGGGTTCCCAGTGTTATGAACCAAGGGACAGGCAGTAAGAAAAAGGTGGGCTAGATTAAAATCTATCCTGGTTGAACCCTGTTGCGGAAAGGGTCGAGAGGTTCTAGTGCTATGAATTCTAAGTGCTGACATCTTTAGATGAAACGCTTCTTCTCACAACTTCAGATAACCCACCAAAAAAGAAATCTTTATTCTCAAGTGCCTGCGTTCTTGAAATTAAGAAGCCTCAAGATCCAGGCTTTCTTTTCCATCATCTCAGATTTTATTTTTCTGCACAAAATAGGGACTTCAAATTTTAATATAGTTGCATGACACCCCCCTTTTTTTTTTATAGCTCAATGAACTTATGTCTCGAATGTAAATAAAGGTATATTTTTCAAAAGTTCCCATTACCCCACTTTTTCACTTATACTGTTTGTTTGGCAGTGAGCTGTTATAGAGGCAACATGCACTCTCTTCTCTCCCTCCTGCCACTCCAAAATATGATGACTCATAATGTAGCATCATCTCCAAGTTTTGGTCCTGGGAACTTTTTTCGCATTTAAATCAATTGTACTTTGCTGTATGCCATATTAGTTTACAAAAGGTTTTTATAGGAACCTGTATTCCATTTCAAGAAGGGGCCTCATTGATTGAAATCTATTCATAGACATGCCTAAAGTGAGTTGTACAATCCAAAGAAGCTTCTTGGATTTTTACCACTGGACATGTCAGCCTTCTATTCTAGTATTAACTTTACCAATCAGCCTAATAACTATTAGATGTCCTGTCTCTAAATATTTCATATTCAGCAGCAAATTAGCTCAGTAGTGGGTGCCTATTCGCTTCGCTTGTTGTAAATACTTCCTTCCTTGAATTCATTATTAATAAGGAAGATGGACTCCAAAAGAACAATAGATTTCCTTATCAGGACTTAACATTTGCTTGCTGTGTATGTGTATGAGAGATATATATATATTCCTTTCTAATGAAATATCGGTTCTCCAAATAGAAAACCTTCAGACACAAATTTTTTTTTTGTTCCTGGGTAATAAGTGTTATTTTCTGATTGATTATGTCTAAAAAATGGCTATTATTCCCTTCAAACATTGCTTTTGTGATCAGCACATTGATATTTTGTAATTTACCTATTTTGTCTCAGACAGCTATGGGGAGGTACTTGAAGGGTGAAAACTCTATATCTAATTGTTTCATACAGTCTAATTTTATGTGCAGTGGTGACATCAACACCTTCCGGGGGTTAACCAGTGGCTGCCACGTAATGTTGTTCCTCTCCACATAGAATTTGGGTGGCTGTTGCTAGTCACGCCTTTGGTAGTGCCCCTGTTGTTTCAAAGGCAAAGATAGTGGGGAAAACTTAGTAAAATTGTCTTGGAGATCCATCAGGAATGCCATCATTTTTAAATCTCCAATGACCTAGCTGTACCCCTCATACTTCTAGCAAGGTCTTGGCAATGTTGTATTGCTGGTAAAATTAAGTGCCCAGAATTTGTCTTGATCCCTGTAGGCATGCAGAAAAATACCTGGTAGGCCTTGTACATCACTGAGTATTGTCTGAGGCAAAGGTCAAAGTCGGCGTCTTCATCGGACCACAGATCCTGGAGTGCGAGGGATTCCCCAAGAAGCTCACTAGGAAGGAGAAAGCAATTTGGTATATCTTCGTCACAGTGGTTCAGAGCTTCCAGGGCAATCATCAGGCCAAAAACTATGTGGAGCTGGTTGTGACTATAGTGGAGAACTATGGTAAAATGGGCTGCAGCCTGTCCATATCCTTGACACTCATCTTGATAAATTCAAAGGAGAACATGGGAGCATATTTGGAGGAGCAAGGTGAGCACTTCCACCAGGATATACTGGACTTTGAATGCCATTACCAAGGAACGTATAAAGAGAACATGCAAGATTACATTTTTGGGTCTGGTTTTTGAAAGTTAATTACAGTATAATCGTAAATCTCGAAAACCTACTCACTTCTAAATCTTTTGTGATCACTTTTGTTTAACATTAGTGTAAATACATGTTAATTTAGATTTATATGTTGTTTTTTTCTGAAAAATGTGATTAAAAATATGCAAATTCAACCATTGTATAATTGGAAATAGATAAATTCCAAATTAACACTGTCCTGGTCATAAAAGCAATGTTTGAAAGAAAAAATAGCCATTTTCTATACTTTTTGCACATAAGCAATTAGGAAATAACACTCACTACTCGGGGAACAAAAATCACATTGCAAGGTGTAATAGGAATGCTTTTCTGAAATTCTGAAATAAAGTATTGTACCGTAATCCGGGTGAATTTGGACTTTTTTTTCAAAAGTCATCCTTTGAGTATTTCTTGGGTATCAAAACTGCTGAAACGGTGGTTTTTATTTTGATATTGGGATTAATGTCTCTAATTTCCAAATCAACTTGGTTTGATTCTGTAAGCTGAGTAGAATTTGTCTGAGGTAAAGTTAACGGGGCCATCCGAAAAGTATACAAAAGTGTACTTACTGCCTGTTATTTCTCTCTTACTCTTTTATTTGTATCAAAGTCACCCCCAAACCTGGGTGACTTTGGACAGCTTATATTTTGAATTGTTGTGATCACAAAAATTATGTCCTAGGATTCCTATGTGACTAGATCTCTTCTATGAATTGCTTTAGGTGAGATAAACATAAATGACTTTTCAAAATTATTTGTACCTAGTCACAATTTCATTTTTCGCTTTTCAAAGTCACACCAGATTACAGTATTTGATGGCATATAAATAGAAAAAAAAACGTTCTCTTTTCTTACCATTTATACACCTGACAAAGGCTGGCTGATGAATGGATCAGCCAAAACATTGAAGATCAAGAACACAAAAAAAGAGTTCAATTATCCAAACAAAATTTGGAAAGTATATTCATTATTCCAGTATTTTTTCAGACTCCATTTGGTACAAGTAATGCGGCCCCTAAATAGAAGTGTGGTCCCTTCTACAGAGCTAGTAGTATTTCTTTATTTTCACCATCTCCTACTCCAACGACGGTGGTCCCAAATTACCTAACCCTACCATGGTACAGCAGGAATGTCTGCAATGTTGTAGTATAAGATGTGAAAATAAAGCAATACTACTAGCACTGCAGGAGGGTCTGCACTCCATTTTAGGGACCGCCCTTCTTAACTTGTACCCTCTAGGTCTTAATCTTTGTTTTTAACACAATGTTTTGACTGATATCGTTTTTAGCCTTCCTCAGGAATGTGTTGTATTCAGTCTGATTTCTAAACACCTTAGATTATTTAAATTACACTTGAAGGGGCTGAAGAATATATCAGCCAAAACATTGTGTTAAAAAGAATATGAGGATAGTAGTTTGAAAAAGATGTGAAATATAGAAGCAATGGTGTCACTTATTACAATTTGTACAAATTATTTTTGTAGGTGTTATCTAAAAAGAAAAAATCCCCATAGAAGTCTTTTAGATTGTATTCCTTTAAAATTCCTCTACTCTGTCAGGTAATGTTATGAGAGAGTGGTTTGCCAAAGTGCTTACTCTCTTATCTTTTTAGTCAACTAGCGTGGCATGCCAGTGACGAGACATTTTTGTCAAGATGTCTGCTGATGGGAATGAGTGCAAGGAGAAGTGGTTTTATGACTTGACGGCTTCACTCAAGGGCATTAGTGCAAAGTGAACATTAGCCAGTCTCATCCAAAATTAAAATGTAGATTCCCATTCCTGCCTAAAAAGGTTGAAAGGTTCGTCTTACCTTAAGGTTAAACAGATTTAAAATATAATAATACTTAGATCAGGCATTCTCAATGGGGCCAATATGGCCTCTTATGGGGCCCTGGCACATTTGAAGGGGGTCATAGACTGAAATAATAATAAATGAATTTCAATCTATCTGTTCGTGTTGTATTCCTGTTTGATAGAGGGTCCTGGAACCTGACAAGGGATCAAAAGTGAGGGGGAACTTTTTTCCCTTTTAGTTGTCAAGAGTGAGGAGAAACTTTCCCCTTTAAGGGGTCAAAAGTGAGGTGGGGAAACATCCCTCCCCTTTAAATTTTGACGTCTTACCTGGTGTAGGTGAGTACTTCATCTAGTTAGTAATATTGTCCATGTGTCTAGACTTTATGCCCACCTTGTACATTAATCACTACAAACTCTCACTGTTTAACCGACTTTGTTTTTTTTTGTCTTGGAAGTATGCATCAAAACTGTTTCCACTATAGAAAAAAAAAAAAACTTATAGAAAATAGCCTGGCTATCATCCAGTCTGTGTTTTACTTGATATGGGAGTGTTAAACATGGTTATATCTTCAGTGCACACAAACACATAGTAATAATAATTGTTTGTCTATTGATTTGAATGGAGGTGAGATTGAGATCATTTTTGATTGAAGCTAACCCTGATGTGTTTGAAGTGTACGCATCTGAGGAGAGAGATTCTGTTTGATTCCAGACTTTATAGCATTTATCCCTGACTCCCACCAAAGTCTCTTGACTACATTTTCCCATGGTAATTGATCCTGGCTTTACTCTTAATTCCTGGGCTGCAATGACCGTTTTTTTTTTTGTGTGGCAGGAGGGAAGCAACTAGAATTAGAGGTTACAGAATTCTTTTCTTTATCTTTAATAACTCAGTAAATTTTAGTATTTTTTCTTTCTATTCTTTAAACTGGCCTTTTTTCAATTATATTCACTATATCTGTTCACACAGTAAATGTACTATGGGAATTTTGGTATATGGATTTGCTTAGGGTTAAAATATCATTTACTGGGTTAAAAATGTTGTTCCACACCAATGCACAGGTTGCATCATTGAGAAACTGAGTTGCAAACATCAATTAACATGGAATGCAATCAAAGAGAATTATCACAACTATACAAGAGATACATTAATTGATATTTTTTATTGTTTATTATGAAAGTGTATAATTAACCTTCAATTAATATTAATAGGTGCTGTTAACAAACAAGGTGTCTACATCTTGGGGATATCCTGTATATGCATTTGTTCTATTATTAAAGAGTGGTAGACTGAGAAAGATAACAGTTCTGTGTGTGAAAAAAAAAAAAAGGAGACTAGAAGGCAACTACAGGCAGAATAATTGTATGTCCTATATGATTAAAAAAGGAAAGAACAGTTGTTTTTTTTTGTTTTTTTTTAATGATTTTGGCCTCTGTTAGAATGTATTCGATTGGCTAGTAATAGGACCATCATGTGATCCACTTTTAGGGATCTGTGCTAATATCCAATCCAAATAAACACATGAATGTTGGCACAAAAAAAATAAAAAGGATCTTAAAAAGCAAGTGGGACAGTTGTGTGTATGAGTGTTTTGTAAGGGATTTTGCACCACCCAAATATTGGTGACTTCAAAATTTTTCATTATTCATATTTAAAGTTTTCGACCACTTTTTACTTGAACCCCTTGAAATCACACTTCTCCACAAACTAATATAAATTTCACATATGGTCTGATTCTATTAACAATTACTTATTTAAGCAATTTCTTTTCATGACATGAGGAATATTTAACTTACATGGTAATTGATTCTGGCTTTACTCTTAATTCCTGAGCTGCAATGACCTTTTTTTTTCTTTTTTTTTTGTGTGACAGAACACTCTAAACCCAGGAGTGTAAGATTTCATTCTCACTGTTAGCTTTTTGACCCAAACTCCAGAAAATGAAAACTGATTTGTAGTATAGGTTAACAACTCATTCCCTATGGCATTCAGTTTAATGTTTATAAAAACTAATATCGTTATGGTAGAGATGTTGGCGGTCAAAGAAGAAGAATTGTCATATAGTAAAACCTCACCCCTGCCAGGAAATTCAATACAGAGAGATATTGGTAGAGCAGTGGTTCTCAGAGTCTCTTGTCACATTCCTTTCCTTGCAATTCCTTTCCTCCAATTTTGAATTGTCATCTCGTAATTTTTTCACTATTATACTTTTACAGTGGTAATTATTGAAACAATAGTGCCTGCCATTTGAGAATCCCAGTGATAGAGCATTATGCAGAGGGTCCAAGAAGGCATTGAGTTGTAAGTGAATTGTCATATTGTGGAACATTCTCTTTTTTAAATCTTGAAGTTTCCTTTTTTTCCATACACTAAGTATTTTCAGTTTATGGCATGTTGTCTGTAACATGATGGCTACCACCATTTTGGATTTGTTTTTGGTTTGCTTGCTTAAAACATGAAATCTGTGGAAAACATTCTTGATTTTTGTAAATTAGAAGAAACAGAATGCCATCTTGGTTCCTACTTGAATTGTGATTAGTTGTCATCTCGTCGAATCTCTCTGTATTATGAATTCCAGATAAGAGATTTTCAGTTGAAAGGCATATGTAAAGACACAAGTCGTACGTACATCATAAGCACAATCTGTCTAACCTCGATTGCAAATGGTCGCCTGCTTATATGGGCATGCGAGACTCTATCGAGTCCATAACTCTTGCAATCTCTTTCCAGAATCTTACATATGTATAATGTTATGACTAGTCAGAGTGTTAAACATTGTTGTCACAACTAAGCTTGGTTTTTGGTTGGGTTATGTTCTTGTATGTTCTCGGATGACCAAGCTACTGTTGGTTCCATTGTCGCAGCTGGGATTGTAATTTTCTGATGTTTTTGATTGAACCTAGTGTCACCTCATAGTCAGTGAAACGTTGGGGTAATCGTTGATTTCGATGTGGGCCAGCTTCTACAGGCATGTTTTCGGCTGCGAATTGTCTTTCGTCGATGCATTCTCCGAAATCAATCCAATCGTCTGGTTCCTCCTCTCCATGGTGTTCAGTGAAGTTTGCCTCATGGTAGTTTCTTTGTCTTCAGGTATTGATCTTTGTGTGTCATGTGTCTTCAATTCGTCCTCTCTCCTTGCTATCCGTGGACTTGTCACTATGAATGGTTCAATTTGGTTGGCGTCTGCTTTAATAGTAGTCTCCAGCCATGATGTTGTGGCTGCATACAGTTCTCTTGGCATCTTTGTAGGTTTTCTGGCATTCTTTTGCTCGTATATCATTGGAGTGTGGTGAACATACTCTGATCACCTTTGATTTAGCTCTTCAGCTGTACTTGCAATGGTTCAGATCGTCAATGAAACACTCCTGTAGTCGTTTATCCTTTTCGCCAGTGTAAAGATGCAAGTCGCACATACGTCGTAAGCGCGATCTGTCCAACCTCGATTGCAAATGGCTGCCTGCTTATATCGGCATACGTGACTCAACTGGGCCCATAACTCTTGAAAATACCAGATAAATTCACATATAGGGGTTCTGTATTAGAATGGGTCATTAAATTAATTAGTCCAGTATTGAAGGAAAAAAATCAGTGGCAACTAGGAACCATCCGGTCTCTATGTGGTTGTCATTTTGAATGTTGTGTGTAAACTACCCACAAAGTTGGCTGTTTTAGATAAGGACACAACACGTGTGTAAACAAAAGTCAAACCAAGAAAGTCTGATCAAATAGAGAAATAATAAAGACAAATGCGGATATTTGTAGACATACATTAAAAGCATACATTTAATAAACAACAAATATAACAATTAGGTACATATGTTTTTAAGCTGCAAGACAAACATGAAACATTTAGGATGATTGTCTGAGTCGAAAGAATGATGTCTTAAGGGCAGCTACGAAAGATAGTTGCTAGCACTAAGTAGAGAGAATAGAATTAGGAAGAGAACACATATCGAGTCTTTTATTTCTTTACCTGGTGATGGAGAACTGATAATGCTGTCTTTAACAAGGCTTGATATGGATGACCAAGGCGAGAATATTAAAGACTGAATCAGGATTAACGTAAAGGCGAATGTTTAAGGCAGACAGTGTGAAATGTTGAATAGCCCCCAAATTCTTGACGTTGGTAAACATGGTTGACGTTATGTTCATCACTGTATCAAAAGGTAATATATTGCCAAGTGGTTGGGCTAGGAAGGCCATGAAGACGCTAAAAGGAAAGGTACTGATCAAAAGACCAGAGCTTCACTTGGTAAACAGTAAAAAGGGAGTGAGCACAGAGGAACGGAAGTTCTTTTTATAGCTAGATGATAGAGGAACTGAAGTTCTTTTTATAGCTAGATGATAGAGGAACTGACTTCACAAGATAAGGGACTACCTTTACTACTTTCGTATTTTTTTGCTCCGGATGTATTTAGTTCTGTTGTTTTGTATTTTACTTTTGTAGTAATTTATAATAAATGGAAATGCGGCACTACAATTGTTTGTAGCAGTTATGGGGCCGGGGTGCTAGCCACGCCCAAGATGGACTGCCTTACAGGGCTAAAGGGCTCCAACTGCCATGCTGTTTACCCGTAGCTGGGGGAGAAGTTTATCCATGCATGTGCAAAGTGAATGCAAACTGTCCCTGCCAGAGATCGATTTCTGCTGATTCCTGAAAATAATTAGAAACAAGACTGGCTGAAGATGATATATATAATAAATAAAAAATGATAAAATTTTTTTTTATCTATATTTATTTATTAGAATGAAATAAGCCCATGCGTATATGTGTGATAAATTTTTGTTAATATCTAAGACTTGTCAATTTAGCTCAGTCAGTAAGACAGCCAGCTATTGATCATTAGGTCACGAGTTCAAATCATGGTAGGGGAAGAGGGATTTTACATATCAGTTTACATCCCTAATTTTGGTGAGTGTTGTTGTTCTTGTTACGGTAGGAAAACAAGTCAACTCCTGACTTTGTCCTGGAGTTTGACATTACTCTTCAAAATGTGAGACGCTAGTCTAAATCAATATTTAGGAGTATTCTTGCTTTATAGTCCTGTTCCATTGAATTTACAGCCTGGAATGTTATCAACTTAAAACCTGGAGTTTTCATTTTAAAAAATCACTGCAAAATAATCAATATGGTTTTGGTATTTTTTCATCTGAAATTAGTATGTGATTGAACATAATATAATGATGGGTTTGCATTTTAAATGTCTGTTACCTTCAATCATTGAACATTACAAATGTTGCAAAGTATTTTATGATATATCTTTGAAATTTTGTTTTTAAATCAACCTGATCATCACAAATTAAAGTGGGTGGAAGAAATAATTTATAAATTCCAAGTATAGGTTTCCCCCACTATTCGAAAGTAGAGCATTCCTATGAATCTAAAAGTCAAAACTGCTACTGATGTGCAGGCGAAAGCATACACGGCTTCCTTTAAAAGCATTCTGTAAAGCAGGCCAGGTTAGTCACTAAATAGAAACCGTCACGTGACCAACTTCTTTTGGCAGCATGTCATGTTGGAGGTGATCAATTGGAAAAAGGGGTGATCAATAAGTTATTTTTCTCACCTTTTATTGGGCAATGATCACTAAAAAAAAAAGTCTGAATTTTAAAAAAATGAGCGTGAATGTTGCCGGACACAAACTAAGGGATCAATTTAGCATACATTGCAAATTGAATCCCCCCCACTAAAAACCTATTTTTGGGGGGGTGGGGGGTAAAAAACCGAAAAAAATGTTTTTCCTAGGTGTAAATGTTTAAATTTTCAGCACTCTAGCTTCATTTGTGATACATACATAGCCAGCCAGCCAGCCAGACCAACTTAAAAACTGATGAAACATAAATACAGATTTCCCCTAGGTAGTAGAGCATTCCTATAAAGCCTTTTGTAAGTCGAAATGGCATAAAGCAAAGTAACAATTACCATTAGTTTATATGGGAAACATTTTTGAGCATTCCCAGACCCCCAAAAGTAGAGATGATGGTTTGTTAGGTTGAGTTGTTGGAAGTTGGGGTGGAGGGGGTGAGAGAGGAAGAGGGTGTGCAATACCTCTATAATGCAAAACGAATACTGAACGCTATTTTTGTAAATGCGAAAAAGTGGCGTAAAGTAAACTACCCCTCCCCACCTCTACATTCCAGCTGGTGTGTGTCCTTCAAGTACAGGTCCCTAGCCCCAGTATTCGAAAATAGAGCTTTCCTATGAATATAAAGGTCAAAACTGGGGTGTTTCCTTATTCCAGTCTACCCCCCTACCTCTACCTCCCTTCTTGTGTGTGTGTCCTTATTTTTTCTTCCCTCTCCCACCTCTGCCTTCCTTCTGGTGTGTCCTTATTTCTTCTTCCCTCTCCCATTGTACCTCCCTCTCTATGGCCTTCCTCCCCCCACCTTCCTTGCCTCTGTGCATCCTTCCTCTCCCTTCCTCCTATTGTGGGTGTCCATATTTTCTGTTCTACTCTCTTAATTCAATCAATAAAATAGTTTTTAACCTTCTTCAAACAAAACCTAATTGATATTCAAACCTGTAACTGAGATATGTTTTTACATTAAAAGAATACCATGCTTTCTCTAAGAGGAATCTGACAAGGTTTGTAACAAAAAAAGAGCCAAAAATCTACTTATTCATAACACATCAAACCCAATACCCGTTTCCGCCACTATCCGAAAGTAGAGCATTCCTATAAAATCCTAAGCCGAAATGGCATAAAGAAGCAATTTCCATTAATTTATATGGGAAAATCTTTTAGCATTCCCAGACCCCAAAATGCTGATGATGGTATATTAGGCTAAGTCGTCAGAGGTTGGGTTAATGGGAGGTACAGGAGACGGGTATAAGAGAGAGAAGATGAGAGTGTGCGTTGCCTCTATAATGGCTTGTTGTAAAACAAATGCTTTTTTTGCTTTTCGCATTTTTGCATAAAAGTGAAATAGGTTTTTAGTAGGGAGTTAATTGCAATGTAAGTTTATCCTAAATTGATCCCTTAGTTTGTGTCTGACAGCATTCACGTTTATTTTTTGAAAATTCAGACTTCTTTAGTGATCAATGCCCAACAAAAGTTGAGAGAAGTAACTTATTCATTGATCACCCCTTTTTCCAATTTTCTAATTGATTGCCCTCAACATGGCATGCTGCCAAAAGACGTTGGTCACGTGATGGTTTTAATTTTGGAAGTACTGTATTAAGTGACTTTATATTTGTCTGATATAACATGTTTCATGGGAGAAAACATCTGTAGGCATAGGAAAGATGCACTTCTCTACAAATCACTTCTGGCTACATTTCATATTTTTTTCTCTTTGTTCAATTCGGCACGTGATACACAGTGCATATAGTCGTTCCTGCTGGCTCACTATGAAAATGGACGGTTTCTCCAGTAATGGATGCAAACCAGATGTTGTTAATGGTGAAATCAATGCCCTGGGGGACAGTTGATAAGTTTTCTAAAACTATCATCTCAACACCTCCCTTTCCGACACCTACCTCAATGTATATTCTGATTCAAATACTTGATTATTGCAATTCTCAAGAACTGACAGCAAAGTTAATGTATTCAGATTGACTGACAACTTTAGGAAGGAGGAGAGTGACACAAGAGTAGGGTGACAAAGAGGGAGTAGGGACAAAGAGAGAGGATGAAGAGTAATCTTTCAAAATAAAGATTACTTTTCATCCTTCCTTCTCCCCCTCTTTCTATGTCAACCTCCTCCCTCCGTGTCACCCTTCTACCTCCTTTCCTCCTTCTGTCACCCCTCCCTTCTCTCTGTTTCACTCTCCTCCTTCCTTTCTATGTTCCCTCTCCTCTTTCCTCCCTCCCTCTTTTTGTGTTCTCTTCTTCAACCACTCTCTCTCTCTCTCTGTGCCCCCCTCATCTTCTTGTCTCTCCTTCTCTCTCATTGTCTGCCCCACAACCTGGTATCCCCCCTCCTCTATCCTTTTTTTCCCCTCTCCTCACTCCTGTACCCACCCTGTCAGTTTTATTCTATTTCCATCTCAATCAATTTATACACCCAATAGTGATTACATATATTCAGATAAAGTGTGCAGTTTAAAATTGAAGTGCTTTTCTAATGGCTCAATTAAATAATATAGTCAAACCTTTGTGATATTATTCAAAATTTCTTAAATGAAGCATTGTCAATTATTAACTTTTAATTATTTAATTTCAGTTCCTTTTTATTGCAACTTCTAGATAGTCAGTCCACTATTGTTAATTTCTGATCCATGCTGCTTACTATCAATCTGGAAGTGGCAATAAAAAGAAACTGAAATTAAGATGAAAGAAATACTATTAAAAAATTGACAATGTTTTAAGAAATTCAAAATAATAATACTAATACATGTAAATAAAGATGGTGGCATATCAGGAATTCGGGGTATAATAAAGAATAGCTATATGGTTAGATTTGAATGACTGCAGCCAAGGGCTTTTGTAACCTAATCGTTAAGGCAGCTATTGGGTTAAGATAGGCTCCCAATGATAAGGGATGTGATTTAGTCTCGCCAGAGACTTATTCTTTATTTCTGATCTACACAGTCATTCCAGGAACATTAGTAAGCTATCTGGGAGTTGCAATATGAAATTAAGATGAAAGAAATACTAATCAATAATTTTACTCTATTCCTAATAAACCACTTCATAATGACATTTCAAGAAATTTTCTCTTTTTCATCACTTTTCTTTGAGGAGGGGACATGATTGAGTAATAATGATTAATACAGGCTTTCCCCTGCTAACCAGAAATAGAGCGTTCCTATAAAAACCTTTCATAATCTGAATAGCTGAAATGGCGGCAAGCGAAGAAGCAATTACCATTAATTTATATGGGAAACCGCATTTTTCAAACCTCTTCTGATTGCAGCGACGAAATGCATAAAGGCTTATCTTATCTTCATGATAATAAATGTTTGAGACGTAACACACTTTTCTTTCATTTCCACATTGTCAAATTACCTCTCTCTCTCTCTCTCTCTAATAAATATATATATATCAAATGATGGATAATTTTATATCCGACAATATGATAATTATAATAACATTTATTAGTGAGAGCCTATATTTGCCCAGCACTGGTGTGAGTGACTGCTAAACGAGCGGCCTAAATCGTAAATGCGGCACTGGGCAAATATAGGCTTTCACTAATAAATGTTGTTAGAATTATCATATTCTGTCGGATATAAGATTATCCATCATTTGATTTCATACTGTCGACATAAGAGAGTTGCATTATATTCGTGCCTAAAATATGAACATAAGAATGGAGAAGCCAACAAAGTGTAGGATTAAAAGACCATACCATCTGACCTTCGTTAGCTCAGTCGGTAGAGCAGTACCTGCGTATAAGTTAGCTTCCAAGGTGGACGTGGGTTTGATCCCTGCACAGTTTGTTTGTTTATTTACATTTACGATTTAGGCCACTCGTTTAGCAGTCACTCACCCCGGCGCCGGGCAAATATAGGCTCACACTAATAAATGTCATTATATATATATATCTTTTCAGAGTAGGGTCTGTGGGGTTTAATGGAATTGTGAAATGAAGCCTGTAAAAGAATCATTTTTGTTCAATAAGAAAGAAACCAGACAAACTATTAGGCAAAGTATTATGGCTTCTATTACCAAAGTATTTAAGCATTTGTTTTTCATTGGGTGCTGGCTATCAATTTGCAAACTTAATTTTAAATGATGTGTTTAAATTGAGAATATATGGATGAAAGGAATGACAAAAGATGCCTAAAGCAAATCTTTACCTTTCAACTTTCTAGGGAAATATTACTTAAGTCAGTCTGTTGATTGAGGCTGTTGTGCTGTAGGGGTTGCACAGACCACCAGCTGCACTATTTTGGCTCATACAGTCTGATGGCATGACGTCCATGAGTTGCATGAGAGTACCAGATCATCCGTCTTTCGATCTCCGCCTATCGCAGCTCTCCACTATGGTTTGTTTAGGGTTGTCTCCTCCATCTTTCCATCCTCCACTGCTAACCCACAAGGCAGTGGGACGGGTTAGTAGACAAAAGCACTGAGGGCTAGTGGTATATCACTTGTGACAAGTAACCCCCTGAGGTGTCAGAAGGGGGTTAACAGATGCTACACTTTGCCAAAGGGTGACCTAGAACTGTGCAAGGAAATGTAAGTTGCCTTAATTTCAACCTGTTTTTATCTCTTCATCTCAGTTTATTTGATGTGTACAAGTGGCATTAATTAGATTAAGACAGATAATTTAATATGGAAAGAGTTGGGGAACAAGAAGAATCGAAGCTAAATAGTATCTACAGGCAAGTAGAATTACCCAATTCTACTCTTTACAATAGGGTTAATTGGTGTACAATGTTAATTGATTCAGAATTGTTAGGAGCTAGTAACAAGGTGTTTGTTTTCCATGAATACAAACAAGCTTGGGCACGCTTCATTAACAAAAACCTAGAAATCGGCACAAAATCTGTGATTGTTTCTCTCTAACCTGTTCAGGCAAAGATGTATGGCTTCTATTACCATTTCAAACTCACACTATAAAGTCTACAGTTCAGTAGATTGTAAAGTGCTTAAGTTTTGACCATTCAAAAAGTGACATTTCCATTGTATATTCTAAACTAGTGTGCACTCTACTGATAATGGAACCAATAGCATAGCCACCAATATTAAGAGCAGTTATTACTTACTCTCTACAATTGTTCAATAGGTTTCTTTATGTATGCAAGAGATATATGAGAGAGAAAACAATATGCAAAATTGGTCAAAATCATTATCCTTTCTTGTCATGCTGTTCTTGGAGATTAATACAGATAATGTGTGTAGGTCTCCCAAACACTGTTATACAGCATGAAGATGGTCCCTATAAAATATGAGAAGCAATGGGAATTTAACTTAAAAAAGCATTTATACAGAGGTTTGTAGTGATTAAATAAATAATTTAGGGTTAGGGGGTAGGGTTAGGATTATTCATTGATTAGAGCAATTGTTACTGGTAATAAATATCTTACCTTATTTCATTTTAGTTGATTCTCATAACAAGAAGCAAAGCAAATGTAATTTAAAAAATCTTTTATGCAGAGGTTTCTGGTTATTAATTAAATAATTTAGAGTTAGGGTTATTCATTGATTAGAGCAATTTTTACTGGTAATAAATGATATCTTTGCTTTACTCCTCGTTGCTTCCTGTTATTTCGCATATTTTACCATAACCCACATGAGTTTATCCACTCTTCTCTGAACAATGTATCTGTGAATCATATGAAATATCATTGCCCAACAATGGTTGTATCGCAGAGGATACAAAAAGAAGAAAACTATCACAAAAATCTTTAAATAACAAGAAAGCCAGAACAGCAGCCACTCCTAACTGATTAAGATCTGCACCCTGTTCTTCAGTGAAACTGAACAACCCAGTTGGATATAATAGCAGCTTGTGAACCATAAACTCCTATGCTGGTTATCATGGTGATGAGATGACTGTTTCACATGAACTGCTTCCTATGGTTCTCTAGCTTTGGTGTAGATTTTACAAGCACTTTCTAGTGAATTTTAGCGGAGGTACAGGTGTCCTAACGGTTAGCAGCTTAGAAAATGGAATCAGTGAACAGTTCAAACTCTGGCTGAGACAGTTTTCATCATTTTGCACTAATGCACTTAGAAAAAGCATGAATCCATCTCTTCTCCTCTCTCCCCAGCTATGGGTAAATAGCAGAGAAGACTGGGCTCTGGTTGGTAAACAACCTAGGAGATGGACAACTGATTTCAAACCGTAATGTGTTGTGGAGCAAGAAGAGCATGGCGTGAAACACAGAGCACCCTGGTTACCCGCTGCATCCTGGTCTCTCTCTAGCCATCCTGACTGTCTTGACACAGGCAGACAGGGATGATAGAATGAGGCTGACGATGTGCACAACTCTCTCTCGCTTTAATCCAAGTCAAGCGCAAGTCATGACTTCTGACCCTATTTACTCGGAACTGAAGCCATGAAGTATATTCGAAATACGAAGGATGAACATCATCATTATTTTCTATAGTTTTGAGAAGGGTCATTAACATCCAAATAGTTCTCTGGACAATTGAGAACCTTCTTGTTGTTTGTGTTGTTTACACAATGTTTTGGCCGATCCATTTATCCCATCACATTTGGATATTACACCTGAAGAAGGCTGTAGAATGGATCAGCCGAAGTGTTGTGTTAACACAAACAACAAGGAGTTCAATCGTCCGAAGAACTATTTGAATGATTATTATTGTGCTTTGGACTTAGCAAATATTTACCATGCTTATAGCATTCTGTTTTTTTTGTTTTTTTTAAACTTTTGGATAGTGCAGGGGGGCGGTGTCTGTGTTGAGATTGTATGTCATAAATCGCTAGCCCATAAAGTTGGTTCCAAAAAGCCCATAATTCTCAGTCTGTCGATGATCAGATTGCAGGGTTGATAAATGGGAATCCTTTTGGTAGTTAATCTCAAGGAACTTGTTTTCAAGAGGAAACTTGTTGAAATTCTGGCCATCTGGTAATCCTCATTTCCTGAGTAATAATTGTGACATCCACTAACTCTGCAATCCATTCTTTACAGAATGTCCTGTTATCAGAGATTGCCAAAACAGCCCAGGCAAACCAGATAGCCTCTTTTTAGATAAGAGCTAAGACTTTGCCTGGTTAGCTTGAAAATGTATTTTCTGGATTTTTATACAAATTTCAGTGTTCCTTCCCCCCCTCAGTCCAAATCCAGTAATCAACTTCCTTGAGGCCCTTGAAACAGTTTCCAGAGGCCAGGGATATTGAATCCTTCTTGGTGAATCATAGTTATTTCCAGGTTCAAATCTAGACAACGCATCATATTTTTTTGTTCTGTTTTGAGATGAGGAATTTATACATAGATTTATTTGGACTATTGTCCTTATCTCTGTGGTTTCTATATTCACAATGTTTTGGCCATTGTACCCTCCGGCCTTCTTCAGGTGTCTGTCGTATTCAGTAATGTCCTCGAAATCTTTAGTCAAAGCCCTCATTTAATTTCCGAATATGGTGGTAGAAAGGCTCATTGACTTTTGAAGCCACAATCTTGTTGACATTTCTAATTTTGCTGAGAGGAGTAGCAAATTCAAAAGTAATTCCTTATCACCACTTTAACCTTTTTGTTGGAATAATCATTGCAGGTTTTCAAGAACTTCCAAAATCTTTAGAAAGAGGCATTGAAACAAGATTCCCCCATGGATTGAAAGGGGATCTCGACTTGAGATTCTGAGAGTGTTACCGAATATATAACAGACACCTGAAGAAGGGTACAATGGCTGAAACGTGAATATAGAAATAACCAAGATGAGGACAATAAACACATGGTATTGTTTATTACTTGAACCTGCCCATCTGTTATTTTCTTTATCAGTCTCATTGTGTCACACAGACATACATAGATGCTAAACTACTGGGCATAGTGGCTGAGGTAGTTGCATATTTCCCACTAGTGCCAGAAGTCAGTGTCCAAGCTCAGGCAAAAGCAGGATATCAAATGCTTATTTTTAAGGCAGACAGGCACTCCTCAATTTGAAGATTGGCGCAACACAATCTTCCTACCTCTCATTTGGCCCTATACTGAACTAAGATAACTAAATATGTATGTGCTTTATTTTTATTTTTCTTATTTAGTTTGTTCCTTATTTGATTATATAAAATACAAAATGAAGCAATCTTTGTTGATTTTCTTATTCTTGTTTCTATGATTCTGTTGGACTGGCATTTATGTTGAGAATGTGATACATACATACACAGCCAGCCGAACCAACTAAACAACTGAAGAAATCTATTTTGACAGTTTTGGTTGATGGTTTCTAATAATGAAAAGACTTCATCTCAGATGTGAGGAGAAACCTTTAATAACAACAAAGATGAAGATAATAGTCCGAATAATATGTGGAATAATGAAAAGACTTCACCTCAGAAGTTGAGAAAACATTTAAAGAAACATTGTGTTAATAACAACAAAGATGAAGAAAAATAGGCTTAATAAATTTGGAGTCTCTTGAGATTTATTAATGTTCATATTTATACTACATTGCTATGAGAAATTAGTATATAGCAAGTTAGTTGTACAAAGGGTTTGTGCTAGTTGAGTTCCACCTGTGTGGCAATGAGGATTGATCTTTGGACCTTATGGTCTTCAGTTTAATACCTTAGACACTGAGCTATCACTAATGGCACAATATAGATATAAATTTATTGTATAAATGTTTACTGAATATTCTGTGCATGAATGGATGTACAGTATTGAAATAATAAAATAATTTTTGTTTTTATTATCTTTCGCTTTTTTTATAATCTCTTCTCCAATTCTTATATTATTGTTTTTTTTTCTTCTTCTCAAGTGAAAAAAAAAGGAAATGTTACCTGGGTGCAGGTTGAACTGGTGAGGCCCCGAAATGAAAGTCCCTGTCTCTGACCAGTGTATGGCTGTCGTCATTACATCATCATCATCATCAGACAGAAATCTTCATATCTTTACAATCCCACTTCAAAAGAACAAAAGTCTTGGACAGAGTAAGACAGCTCATTAAAAAGTGAGTGAATTTTTCTTTCTTTTTCTGATATAATTCAAAAAGATTTTTCTCTTAATACTACCTAATGTTGCAAATCGTTTCTGATGAATCCTGTCAGTTAAGGATCCACATACATCCTTTATATAACACCTTTTATAAAGCATGCATTGATGTATCAAAAATATTTTTGTATCAAGAACTCCTGTATGTCTTTTGAAGCTTATCCAACACACTATATACCTTTTGATGATCCTAACTCTTCTGAAAGTTTTCGAGTGCTGGTGGTCAGGTTCTCTTCTACATTGCGTTTTAAACCATCATAATCAACAACTGATGGTCATCCATCTCTGGGCTTTATTTCAAGGGACAAGTCACCACCCTTTAAATGCTTAAATCGGTTTTGGGCATTATGGTCAGATATTGTTTCATTTCCTTCCACTTCCTGAATTCTACGGGTGGCTTTGAGGCCAAGTTTAAAATAATGCCCCAAAATTGTCAGAATCTCAATACTTAAAAAGCAACTAAAATTAGGATGAAAGAAAATATTAGTCAAACATTAATAATGGTTGAGTGAGATACTTTGTTAGTTTTGTGTTTTGCAAATATCCGAATGAAGAATACTTATGATCCATATAGTTGTTGATAGACCAGGAAATTTTACTCCTGATTACAAGCTTATTGATTTAAAAGTTAGCTTTTGATTCTACTTTGAATGGAGGAAAAAGGCCAATGCAAATTATGGATTTATTTTCTGGATAAATCTTTTTTAAATTGTGTGCTTGAACAATGTATCTATAATCAATAATATTGCTGAGTGTGGCAATCTTTTTAACAATAAGATTAAAAGTTAATGATTGTATCTGATCATAACAAAATATTAAAATTATAATTATTTCATATATAGGATATCCCACTTCTCTCTGTAATGCGTGCCTTAATTACTGACAATTTCTTGCTTTCTCCATTTCAATGCACAACATACAGATTGAGTACCAAAACATGCTAAAACAAATTTTAAATGACAAAAATTGCAAAATCCTACCATATAAACATGTATGTAAAACGAATATTTAATTTTTTAAAAAACTATGAAAATATTACATTGCGTCCAATGACTAGGGTGCCGTCTACTGAAGCTCGATATGGACAATTATGTGGCTTGGATGAGTTGCTGTGTGCGGTAATCCTCCAAATATCCTGTAAACCATTTGTCTTATAGTCCGGCAAAAATGTTATGTTTAATCATCAAACTGGAATGGAATCAGACTTTTAGTATTATTTAGATGGATATCATATTATTGGGGAGAGCACAAATGCAGACCCCACATTCTTTTTCAATTTTCAATGACTATAGCATAATAATTAAATACAGGTTTCAGAAATACAAAGATCATACAAGTGACTATTACTATTATTTATCTACAATCTGTTACTCAAGTGAATTAATAAAAAATAAAGAAATTATCATTCATTTACCACCAAAATATAGAGTCAACATCAGGAGGGAGGAGGCATCAATTTATCAGCAGCAGTTTCGGTTATGCCTTACAAAACGTCCATTAGTAATAAATCTTTCCCTACTGCCAGAAATATTTAGTTTTTTAGTGCAAAAAATGACTGGGGCTGAGTGGTGGAGTAGTGGTAACGTCAGTGAGTATCAATAAAAGCTGAAAACTTGCTGATGTATACAAGGCTCAAATGCACTTGGCGCTAAAATACATCTGTGTTTTGTTTTATTTCCCCCCTACTACCAGAATTTTTATGTGTCACATATGTTATTAAAAGGAATGAAAGTTCTGATGTATTTATTTGATAAATGCTACCTGTGATAACATGAGTTACATAAACAGTATTATAATGTTATCATATAATAATTTATAATATAAGAATATCATTAAAAATAATATGAATTTTTTAGGAAAAATTGAATTAATATGGCCTTATCTTCTTACATCTATTACATTATTTGAGAGATAAGATTGGTAACTTTAATTATTCTTCCGTGCTTGGAACATTTGATATTTATGAAGAATTAGAAAAAGAAGTCGCACCAATTTTTTAGTTTTTCAATAGTTACTATTGTGAATCACTTATTGTGACATTTAAAACTTTATAGTGGGTGGTTCAATTTACAATTTAAGTTTATGCTAAATTGGTCCCTTAGTTTGTGTCTGGCAGTGTTCACTCTTATTTTTTGAAAGTTTGGACTTTTTTAAAGATTACCACCCAACGAAAGGCGAGGGAAGTAACTTATTCATTGATCATCCTTTTTTCCTTTTTTTGATTGATCATCCCCAACATGGCATGCTGCCAAAAGACATTGGTCACATCACGTTTTCTATTAATGTGACTAACCAGACCTGTTTTTCTTTTGTCTTTTTAAAAACATTTACAGTTTTATCAGTTGTAGCTGCTACTTCTGTAGTTCATTCCATATATTTTAAACCTGGCATTATTATTTCCATTATTCTGCTCATATTAAAAGCTAGTTACCATGATATTTACTTGATTATTGAAGCAACACTGTGTGATTTTGAAAATATTGTAAGGCAGCAGATAATGAATAATTCTGTTGCAGAATCAGAGAAGAGAAATGAGGAATAAATGGTACATTCATCCGGAAGGATCAATTTTATTAAACTTGGGCATTAAATGGTGATTGGTCGGTTTGACTTGTATCTTGGTTGTAGTGTATTGAACTCTAGCCTGCCAGATGTTTTGTATTGAAAAAAAAAAGTATACTTATATATAGCCATATTTCTGATGTGTCAATAGTTGCAGCAGAAATATAGATTGCCATATTTCTGATGCAACTATTGACGCATCAGAAATGTGGCAATCTATATTATAATAAAAAATGTGTCTGTCCGTCTGTCACACTTTTAAAATAAAAATTTTACATTGAATGGGGTGGGGGTAGAGGAGAGGCTCTGAGAATGGAAATGTAACACAAAGACCTCGAAGATGGCGGAAAGAGGAGCAGGTTAGGAGTACACAAAAGGGTAGGGGGTGAAACATGAAGAGATTTGCTAAAAGAGAACAGCTGAACTCGACTGTTGGGAAAAGAAGAAAGGTGAGAAAGTAAATTAAATTGTAACTTGCTTTTGAGTATCTGTTAGCAGAAGATTTGCTTAAATGCTGAGTATGGTCGCTTCAGGCAACTTCCACCTCTAGGTATACCTTTAGCAAAACAACGGGTATTTTGCTAGTATATAATTATACCTGCTTTCTTGTGTGCCTGGAAGTGTTTTATGAACTCACCAGGTAAGATTCTAAAAAATAAAAACATTTATTTGCCAATACAGAAAAGTGCAAGAAGTCACTTGCATAAGTTGCTAATACAAGCAGACATTTATAGAAACAGACCTGAAGCAAAATATCCATGTGCCTTGGTTTGCAGGAAGTATGATTTCCAAGGTTTAAGGGTTTAGTAATATTTTGTAAATTTACTAAATATTACTGGAAAAAACCCCCCAAAAAACAATCTTGACCTTTTGGAAATCATATTTCCTGCAAACCAATTTATATTTTGCATATGGTCTGATTCTATAAATATCTTTTTCTATTTAAAGCAATGTTTATTTATATTATTTTGGTTAGACGGATTTTTTAGAGAAAAAATTACTTGGGTATTATCCATAAAACAGTTTCTGACTCGCTATAATGTTTTTATTTTATTATAAAAGCCAATGTCATGTTTTTTGTGTTTTTTAAAAATTTTCTGTTGCATTAAAGCTAACAGAGAGGATGGAAGTACTGCAAACATACCGACAGAAAATGGACTGATGTTTTGTCTGTGTTTCTCTAAAAGTTTGCAGGAAACTGCTGCTGGTAATGTCGCTGTTGCTGCTAATGTCTCAATTCTTTTTTTTACCTAATTCTGTTGCCTTATTTAAAAAAAAATTTTTTTTAGAATTATTAAAAAATAGAAAATATGAAAAGTTGTAGAAAATTGGCAGAAAAATAAATTTTGTTCCAGTTATGCGTTTTTTGTTTGCAATAAATATTTTTATACTAAAATATATCTTGGTTATCTGTCTGTAACAATAGACTCTCCCACTTAAAGGTAAGAATTTTGCTGATAAGAATACTTCCTACCCACCATTTAAAACTCAATCAAATTCAGTATTTTCTTTCCTAAAAAAAAACCATTTCATAGAAATTAAAATATATGCATGAATTTTTTCACTGGGATTAATCAGTAAATCATATGAAGAAAAGGGATCAGGATGCATGTCGTATAGGAATGATCTGCAAGCTAATCTTGCTGGCTGTTGGGATTTTTTATTTTTTTTTGTTTCTGTCCATAACAATGGACTCTTTGATTTAAAGGTGTTATGTAGTGGATTCAATTTGTTAGATTAATTACTATCTGACTCCATTAATATTACCTAAAACTCAACCCTACCAATTTAACATTTAATAAGTTCAATTCTTAGTTTGGATAGAAACGTAACAATATAAGTAGTAGCTATTGCTGAAGTAGTAGTATTTTCCCTAGGTTCAATGCTGCTGTTAATGATTCACTAAGTAAGGAGAAAGAATGTATTCTTTCGTTCCTCCTTTCACTGTCTCTTTCTGTGGTCGTAGAAGAAATAATTTTGCATGCGATCTAACTTAACAAGAGATTTATTAGAAATGTGCACAGATTAGATCAATGCAATTAGCTGTAGAAAGATTGATAAAGTTCTCATTAGTGGAGAAGAAATGTTTTTGTAGATCAGTTTGCTACATGTTAAATGTCTCATGAGAGGAAGAATGCATCTGAATATTTTACGTAGATCGAAGTTTGTTTCAAAAGAGTTTTTCTCTCAGTGTGAAAAATGTTCCGGAAATTAAATGATTGGATTTAGACGAAAGTCTTTTTGTGTAGAGTGTAATGAGGTATGAAGTTCCTTGGTTGAAAGTGTGTTAAAAAGGTACTGTTGTCTGTATGTATACGTGCGTGTGCATGTATCGTTGATCAAAACATGCGCACATTGTCGAGAGAAATGGACAGAAACCTCACATTCCTACCTTACGGTAGGTATGCTAAGAGACTGACAAAAGAATTGACTTGTATATCGCTTTTATTGAAAGTGGTGTGTGAGTGGGGTGTAAATTGCAGAATTTTAGTTTTTGGGTTTTCCTTTGTCACCAACTCTAAAAGATAATTGGAAGTAAAAAGATTCTGGACTTTGCCAGACTTTTAGTCACAGATGTATATCATATTACACTATTAGTTTATTTCGGAGCAATGTGGCTGAAAAGAATTCTATTATCTCGATGTACACTGTGTGCAGAGAAGTGGTTTTGATAAAAAATATTCTGTGTTGACTTAACTTGCTTGGCAAGTGAAAATATGTATATTTTTATTGTTTTTAATTAAGGACCATAGATAATCTAGTTTTGGCTCACTACAAATGTAACACTTTTGATGATGAAAATATTTCCTACCCACCATTTGAAATGATGGATTCTTCCACGGCAACGAACTCGCCATTTTTTTCTTAAAAAAATCATCTCATAGAAATTCAAATATATCTTTGAAATTTTTCACAGGGATTAACTGGTATTTGTATCATATATACATATGTAAATAACCCCGTCATTTTTGACAGGTACTATGCTAGTAGTTATGCATTTTATTTTTTGTCACTGTAGACAAAGAAGAAGTAGAAGATGGTTGCATCTAAAAAGATGCAACCATCTTCTACTGGTTTTGCTCACCAACACATTACTGGACATGTGTCAGTGACTGTAAAACAACCTCTTCTTAATTACTTAACCTGAGAGGTAGATGGCTCTGACTATCAGGTTGGCTACATCAGACCTTGTTTGTTGGCTAAGATACTCATCCTTTGTTATCCTGATGCTATTCACCTCTACCCCTTCCCCTTGTCCCCACATTTAGTGCAAAAATACAGCTGGGCCTAATGAATGATTGCATAATGTCTCCTCCTCTTCCTAGTAATTTCCACTTATCTTCCATTAGACTGACAGGAAATAAATATAAAATAAATGATTAAAGGGGAAAAAAGTTTCTCTCTCACTGATTGGTTGCTTAGATGTTGCCATGGTAGCCTGGCCTCTCTTTGAGTTTTTTAATTACTTGAGATTAGAGTGCATCTCTGTTAAATTTACATAAGAAATGGTAATGTTTTGGTTAATTTCGCATCATCAAAAGTATTTAAAAAAACATTTTTACAGTGCTTTTTATGGTTGTAAAAAAAATATGCAAAAAATGAAATAGAAAATTTTTATTTATTTTTTTATTCCTTAATTTAAAAAAAAATGAATTCCATTAAGTCCAATATTGTTGTTAATGAGTGAAAAAACTATAGAACTGATTCAATTATTTAATGAAATATGTCCAACTTAAATACAGTGGTTGATTATTATTTTAATATAATTTAGTATAAACAAAGAAAATGGGCAAAATCCTCTTTGTTTTGGATTTGTGTTGAACTTTTGTCATTTTTGTTCATTGTTGGAACAGTGCAGATTGGAAATAAAAGAATAATCTCTGGGCGAGACTCAGTCACATCCCTTTTACCTCGGTAAGCCTGCCTAATAATGGCAACTGCTCTACTGCCTGAGCTACCAGAACTCTTACTGCTAGCAGAAGATCAAATCTAACCCATAAACCCATCCTTTACTACAACTAGTGTAAGTAAAAAGAATAACAAACATGGTGCAAGGAAAAAATATAGGATGGGTTTAAGGGATAGAATCTTGGTAGAATAGTTTTTATACATAGGCAGGCTTCCAAGGTAAAAAGGACATGCTGTTTACTCCCAGCTGTAGACAATGAAAAGCAACTAAAATTAAGATGAAAGAAATACTAATTGGTTGCTTGTGTTCATTTCACTTCGCACTAATGTCTTTGGGAAAGGCATGAATCCACCCCCACCCCCCAGCTATGGGTAAATAGCAGGGCAGTTGGTGCCCTTTAGCCTGGTAAGGCCATCCAACTTAAGCCCAGATGGAGGGTCGGGTGTGTGGCTAACAACTCCCCACCCAACCTACTTTCTACAGAAACCGCAGCAGCATCCCCCCAGAAATTGTCTGCTGGAGTGTTGTGATTGCGGCCCTATGCCCCACAGGTAATCTACAGGAATAAACAACAATCTGAAAATCAAAGGGGAGTAACTCATTATCTTAAAGACTACTACGCCTTTTTTGGTAATCCCTGTTTAACTAACTTCATTGGGAATGAAATTTGTTTAATGTCCAGGTGGATATGAAAACTTTCTGCAAAAATGTTTTTTTAGAGGTTTCATTGAAGTGATCTTTTTGCTTATATGAAAAATATTATCCCGCATTCTGCATCAGGATTTTCTGTTTTTATTTTTTTACCTTAGCTTTACTTAGCTCCATCCTAAGCAGAAGTTTTACTGTAAAACTTACGACAAATAATTGACTCAGTTTTGCTTACAGTTTTTATTTCATCATGTAAGATTTTAAATGTATCAGTTTAATTTTGAAAGAATGTTTTGCAAATAATTTCCCTTTTTTTTTCTTTTTTCCCCATGAAACTTGAATAAAATGTTTCAGAAAAAAAGAAAAATGACGTGTCTAGTCTTATTTGGCAGCTGGAAATATCTGCTATCAAATCCAGAGAATTTCATTCTGAAACATTTCCAGGGTTGGAAATTCTGGTTTTCATACTCTTATGGAGTGGCCATTTTGAATATTTAATCAGCTAAGGTGATCTAATTTGCCCAACTTTGGTGGTAGTTCCTGGTAGGGTAGATCATAAGCTTTCAAAAAATGTATAGTCTGTTGGTATCCTTTCTTCCAATTTTGAGAGCATATAAATAAAGAAAGATGGTTAAATTTGGTGTCAAGCAATTCATTGGCCAGGAGGCTAATGGGAAAATAATGATGTATGGAATTAAGATTAGTGCTTTAGTAAAAAGTGATAATCAACATTTATCCAGTGTTAGTAAAACAGTTTGTATTAGTCTAAAATAGTTAAATTCATTTTTCTTGTTATATTTGTTTTCCCACAACATTTTGGACGATCCATTCTACAGCCTTCTTCAAGTGTATGTAAAGACAGAGACTCTTTTTCTGGTAGTGTCAAGTAATGGTAGCAAACAGAATTTTTGTTTGTGTTTATGTTGTTGTTTTTAACTCCCTTCTTTGTCAGACAAAGACTTCCATACTTCCGTGTCACTGTTGAGCAGTCGAAGCCACATTGGTCGAAACGTTGTGGAATAACAAAAATAATTACAAGAATGACCTCGTAGTTACATTGACATTTATACAAGAAAGACTCTTCAATATTCCTAGACAGGTGATTGGAGAAGGGTGGGGGAGTCTGGAGGTGTTGTTTATCTCGTGTTCTCTTTCAAGCCAACCAAAGTCAAGAATTTCCATGGACATATGTGCTGATTTTTATAGGATTGACAAATTTTGTTGCTTGTTGTGATCAGAAGTCTTGACCAGAACTGGGTTTTTTTCTGTATAAAGATTTTTTAATTTATTTAATTGATAAGTAAAATTTAGCATAGCGTTTACTTTTTACTGGTTCACTATGTATAGTATTGTTTTATAATTTTAAATTTCTGTTATAAAAAATTGTGCTTGAATAATCAGTACTCTTTCTCTCTCATTTTCACTTTTGTTCTATC
>VCCN01002953.1:87267-103636 GCA_006491835.1 Architeuthis dux | reverse complement strand
TTCAATGTCTATTAATGGAGACTTTAACATATACCTAGGCCCTAAATTCCAATTTCTCCTGAGCAGTGTGAGGATTATTACACCTTTTGGGATGAAATCACTTCTGGTTTTGCTAGGAAGCATAGAGCATTCATTCTTGAGTATATACAAGGTGTGGTTATTAAATAATGAGGCAGGGTTTATTTATGTAAATCGAACCACAGCATGCATGTGCAAACCACATGGTATACATTGACCAATGGGTAAGCATAAGCAACTTCTGGAAAGTGTCTTCAGTTTGCTGTTTTGCTTTTCTTGAAGTAAATATGTTTTTTTGATGTGTCGTAAAAATGGTCAGTTGTGAACACATTTGCACATCAAGAACTGGTGAGAATGTTGAAAAAGATCGAACAAATCGTTTGAAATGACTGACAACTCAGCATCAAAATGATTGCAGAAATGGTCTCCATTAATAAAGAGACAGTTGTTGACGTACATTGGTATCCACAATGCTTATCATTTTTGACAACCTCTCAACTTTTGCTACTCGAACACACGTGCGTGTGACATGCATTCTTCTCCGTAAATTTCAGTTAGCATACAAAATGATTTAGTAGCTGTTTTGTTCAATTTCACCAGAAATTTCAAATTGATACATTGCTCAATTTAAAAAAAAAAATTGTTATTGACCATTTTTAAGACATGTCAGAAAAACAGTTGTTTCTGCTTGCCCATTGGTCAATGTATACCATGAGGTTTGCACATGTGCACTGTGGTTCGACTTACATGAGCCCAGTCTCATTATTTAATAACTATACCTTGTATATTGTACAGTATTTTATATATACTATGCTAGACTAATCAATATAAAGATAGAAAGCTGACCCTTGGCTTGAAGCTAAATTTCCTTCTAGGTATATGGTAACAAGTCCTAAACATGGAGGGAAAACTTAGTTCTTACATGTCATCCACGTTTCTCATTATGAAGATTCATGTTTTTTCTTAAAATTTGCTTATACAGTTGGAGAATTGGGCAGAATCACCCTCATTCTGTTATCCTATAACTGCTAGTAGAGGAAAGAGAGTAGAGGTTTGGGTTCATGCCTCCAATTTTGCACATTTTGTACTTCTGCTTAATATATTGTGGATATCTGAGAAATTTGGCTTTTGGACTCCATGCTGTTGAAAATGGAGTAGTGAAACCGTTTCTAATTGAGGCTGATAACCCCCCCCCCCAATAAAATAAAATGGCTCAAATGGTAAACTTAACCTTCGCTGTCTAGCTCCACATTGGCCAGAACTTGAGGAGGAATTGAAAGAACTGGATGATAAATGAGAGGAATTCAGGGAAATGCATTATTTTCTTAATATTCCATGCTGAAATAGGGGGGGGGGGTCTTATATGCCATCAAATGCAATGTGTAGGGAAACTGAGTGGCTTATCTCTCTGTAAGATTTATTGTCTTAGAAAAGAACATTTTTATTGGTTTCTAATCGGGGAAAAAACATAATTGTTTCCTTGTGAGCCATTATTGGATTTCAATTAAGCTTTTGTCTATCAATTCCATTTATTAAATGGAGCCAGATAATTCTTATTTATTTTTAAGACCTTTGATTTCTTAACAGCCTTGAGTCAAATCCGGGATCTTGACATGTGCTTTAAGATTTGTGTGAATCTGTTTAAGTCCAGAAATCTCTAAATCATCTGATGCAGTTTGCCACTGCTGATGGCTGCCTCTTCCCTTAATGGACTTGGTTTCATTGTAAGAAGCCCTAACAAGAATCCTTTCTCCTGTCAACAAAGTTAATTCTCTGTAATCACTGAAAATTTGTAGGCCTTCCTTGATGACGTAATTTTTTTTTTCTTTCTTTGCCTCTCTTCACATTTGCCTCACCTTCTCAGTAATTTAAAATCATCAATGTTTATCATTTGTTGTTGTTGTAAAAAAGTCATGATCAGTAATTTTTGATTAACATGTCCATATACCTGTGTATAAGTCAAGTTTTGAGACCTAATTTTTAGCAGTTGGGCTGGAGTTTGATAATTTGACAACACAGTGGAAAATATGTTCTTTTAAAGATTATTTACACTGACAGCTTATTCTTTACTTCTGATCTGCGCTGTTTACTCACTGTCATAAATTGACAGCCTGAGTTAAGATGTGATAAAAAATGATTAAGATCGTTTTACTATTAAAAGCTGAAAACTTTTTTAGCTTTTGCTGGTAAAACGAATCTTAACCTAAAAAAATTAAGATGAAGGTAAACAGTAGTCAAAATTAATGATAATGGTTTACAATACTTCATCTAATAAAAAATAAATTATAAATACATAGTCCCCGACTTACGATAGTAATAAGTCGGGGAATATCTGCAATTACTTTAACTTTATCAAAAAAAATGATCTGATTTTTGTCTGCTGATATATTTAGAATAGTGAAGGGCTTTCACAGTGAATAGATTTGGACAACGGGTGTGTGTTACTACTATTACAGGAAGCTCTTTTGTTGTCAATATGTGACAAAAAAAAGGCAAAAACCTGTATAAAAATTATTTTAATTTTAAGAAATCTTTGTACCATTTATAAGAATAATGATTGGAGAATATTCAGATATAGAAATTATTTGTTTCCAATGTTCAGGACCAGAGATTGGCTAGAAATGTCTGCTAACCTTGAATGACTTCCGATGTCAACCTCATATAGCCTATGTCACAAGTTGATGTTTTGCGAGTGTATGAGCCAAATGTTAGCGTCAGTAGGCCTTTTAGTTTTATTGTGAAAGAGGCATGGATAAACAAACATAAGCCTGAAATATTAGTATAGATTTGCATAATTGGCTGAATTTTCTCTTTACTTTATTGTTTGTTCCTGATGATAATAATTGTATGACTGTTTTTGTTTATTTCTGACATTTTATACCACTTTTGCAATCAAAGAATTGCCAACCAAATTAGTTGTGGGAGTTATGAAAAAAACATTTATGTATCGCCTTCAATTGAAGCTTTCTGCTCAAGTGACCATTGCTGTTACTAGTTTTGCCACTCCACTTACAGCAGGAGGTACAACAAATCACTGTAAGTAGTTTTGCTGTGGTGGGTGACATGATCAATACACATACTATTTTTAGCAGCATCTGCTTAACCTTTAACAGGAAGCCATAAAATTTGCATAATAAACCTGAAACTTGGGGCATTTTTCCTACACCATAACTGACATTATTCACAAAAAAGATGGGTAAAGGGAAAACACTCCCAAACAATTATCTAAATTAACAAAGGTCAAAACTTACAATTGCCACAATTGATTCTGTAATGTAGCCTAATCCAAATGTTAAATTCATGTTTCTTTCAACAGTGTCTGATTTGGTTATAGTTAAGCAATGTTCTGACTGGGCAGTAATGGGATGAGTTTTTATCTAAGAATAACAGGATTTTTTTTTTTTTACTTCCTTCTGTCTGTTTCTCTTGTTGATCCATGGTTGTTATAAATACAACAACTTCCTAAAGGGCTTGACATGGCACGCTTCCTCCACCCCATGAAGCTCACGCTCATCACTAACCGTATCACTAACTTCAGATCCAGCAGGATGGCATCTTCACTCACAGGATGCGTCATCGATGTCTTCCAATGCATTGATTGAATTTGAAAAGGGTTGAATATCCTTAAGATTATGTGGGATTCCATCAACTTCAATAGATTGTGGGCTGATAGTGGTTTTGAGGCCTTTTCACCCAGATAATGTCTCCCACCTTGTATACATCATGCTTCACCTCAGGTCCCGTGTCGATGCCTTTTAACCAAACTTTGTAATCGTAGATCTCATTAGCAGGTGCAGCTGAGGTTGAGGCATCATCTTAAAAAAAGCCAATGATCTGAGAAAACTTTTGAAATTTAACCAATTTCAGAGACGTTTTGAGGCCATATTGGATGAATATTTGGACTGGCTGATTTTTCCTATCAGTGAATTGTTCAAATAGAGAATTTTAAAAATATATAGATAGTGAGCACTACACCACTGGTAACTACCAAGGCTTTGTAGCAGATTTACTAAGGTGCAAAAATCATTTCACTCAATGTTTAAATGATAGGTATTTGTGGCTAGTTTGCTTATGCTGTTTCCTACATTAAACTTGAATGAGAGATTTTAGTGGTAGTCTTGAGTAGACAATGGAACACATGACTTTTCTAACGGGTGCATACAAAGAACATTTCATAGTCAATGGTTTATCAACCCTCGTAGAAGTTTCAGTCAATGGCGAAATGAAGAAAGGTTGTTTGTTTCATAACTTAATAGAAAATAAATTTGACTAAACTTATATTGTGGCAAATAGAAGTACATAAATTTTATATACATTTAACAATTTTGAACCTCAATACACAATAAAAGAAGCAAAAATCCCCTTAAGGAAAGTATGGGAACAGCTTTTATAATATACTAGGGCAGTGCCTGTTCCAAAAGTGCATGTTTGGACGGGGTCTGCCTGCCTGCCTGCCGTAATTGTCATGTGAAACAATTTTCTGTCTGTCGTACAAAACTACGGCTTCAAAGTATTTTGGTTACTTCTCTTCAGTGTTGCCAATTTAGATATTTTATATCTAAATTTAGATATTTTATATCTAAATTTAGATATTTTATATCTAAATTTAGATAATTCTAAAGAGTATAATCTGTAATTTTTTATTTATTTTCATTAGATTTTTTGAGAACCGCTGATCCCCAAAACTTCAAACTCTGTACTGCACTGCCTTGTGTGCTGACTAATATATCTGACGATTATCAACTTTATACAATGGTCAGTTGTCGAGTAATCATGGTGCATACATACACACACACACACTCAGAAATCTTTTTTCAATTGTAGTTAGGTATACATTTTTTAACACAGTGATGTGTGGTTAGCTTTACATAGAATAATTTTATCCAGGAGTTCCTTGTGATAAGATAGGTGAGGATGTTGTCCCTATGACTAAAATAAAAGTAACATTTTCTAGATTATAAAGAATTTGATGAGGATTACATGCAATTCACTCTGCCTCTCTAAGTGCTGAAGTTCATCCCTCAAATCCATTAATGTACTCAGCACTGTGCTCGTCCTCCACCCCCAGCTAGTACCCAGCACCTGGTTTAGACTAGTACAGGAACACATTGGTAGGAGAAGGAAGATTGTGTTGCACCAATCTTCCAAGTGGACAGACTTGAAAATCAGCATCTGTATTCCTAGCTTTTTAAAATCTGGCCTCTTAGTCACTCAAACAGGTCACATACACTTTGTAAGCATATCACAACAGTAGTTTGCTATTGCCTAATATTGCTATGTATTCCTCCAAGCTAAGGAAACCAACTTCCATGGATTTGAGATCAGATTTTTAGTTGCTTTTTATCGCCACTTACTCAGACCATCAGTCTACAGCAGTTAGTAAACAGCACAGATCGTAAATAAAGAATAAGCTCTAGATGAGACCCCGCATCCTTTTTACATTGGGGAAACTATGTATGGCACTGCTCTATTGACTGAGCTACTAGAATTCTTACGGCTGGCAGAAGATCAAATTTAACTCATCCTTCCTTGATTGTTTGGTGCCATATTTGTTATTGTTTTTACATACACTAATTGTAGTAGTAATCGTATAATGATTTACTTTTTATTAGATGAAGTATTGCCAGCCATTGTTTCAAGCACAATGCTTCATCAGTGAACTATTTTGTAATGTTGATTTTTAAAACATCTTACAATCATAACTTTCACAATTTTTAGAAGAGAATGCAGCAAGCAATTTAAAAACTAAAAGAAAGAAAATACTATCTGGGGAATGAGAAAACATCTGAATTTCTTCATTTCTAAGCTGCAATTTATTTTTTTTAAAATTATGGTGAGGAAAGGTTAAAACCCCCCCAATTAAAAACATTCTTGACAAACAGCCATAAATTCTAAATGCGAAGTTATGTATTTCCTTTGTTAAAGATGACGAAGCATAAAATATTAAGGAAAAAAAGATTTCATTTTAATTAGCTCCATTCATTTGATGAATGGAAGGTTTTATTTTCTTCTTACCAAACAAAGAGAAGAAGAAATGATGACCTGTTATGTAATTATTTTTGAGGCCTAAAAACAAAAGGTAGAAAAAAACAAACAGTTATTTCAATGTAAAATTATTGGTTTAAAACTGAGTGCAGTAGGTTTTGTCTGCCACACTCCCTCATGGCATTTTTCATAATTAAAAAATTGACTTGTATCTATCTTTATAATGAACAGTGACTTTTTGTTTCTTTGTTTTTTCTATTTCTCTGTCTGTAACTTTAAGTGGAAGGGTCCATTGTTTCAAATTGTGGGTATTTTTATCAGCAAAATATAAATTGTATCCTACTTTTATTAATTCCATCATTTGAAACAATGGACTCTTCCACTTAAATGAATTCAGTCACTTTTTTATGAAACCTCAGATGAAATTGATGAAGATTACATGCAATTTATTAACAGTTTTGAAGTAACAAACTATTAAGTCTTAAAGTAAGTAAGTAAGAGAATATGAAGAAATCACTAAAACTCCATAGAAACATGGGTAGATATTTTTACCAAATGCATTAGTCTCCAGTATTTCCTTTCTTATCTAAAAAAAAAAAAATCATCGCATTGAAATTAAAATATATCCTTTCTTTTAAATAATTTTTGCCTGCATTAGTCATAAATATCACTGACGCAGCAGTACTATATTCTGCCCAGCATTTGATTACTAAGTTGTAGTTTATAGTGATTATAGTTATTAATTTCAATTTGTCAACCAATGAGTTCTCTCTTTTTTAGGTAGTATAGTTTCTATTTTTTGAAAGTTATTGATGATAGATTCTTTTTGGGAAAAATTGTAGATTCTTTCAGTTTTAAATTTTAAAAAAAAAATTCTTTTAGTATAATAAAAGATTTTAGCAAAAGATAAAAAAACAAAACTTTGTTTTGTTGATGATGATAGCATTGCCATTTATATTAGAATTTAGTGTCCGTCCATGAAAACAAATTGCTGAATTGCGTCTGCCTCCAAAATGGTAAAAATCAAAGAAGGTAGAATCAGTAACAGAATTGCTCTTGGTAATGATCCAGCGCTATGAATATAAACTTCCTTAATTACAGCTGACAGTTTTCATCCAAAAGAGCATTCTAAAAACTTGTTTCTGTTCCAATTCCTACCCATTTTCATGCAACCTTCATTAAGAGAGTATTGTCCTTCCGTCAACTACTTCCATCATTCAATGCCTGATTGAAAAGGACTACCATTCATAGATTTTGTTCTTTGAGATGAAGAACTTTAGAAAAGAATAGTGGAACTAAATGCGGCCATTTGCTTTGCCCTTGTGACATTTCATAAGACCAATGAAAGAATCAGGCTTCAGTGATGGGAGAAGGGACGTGACTAAGTAAGATAGCAAATATTAAAGCATTAAATGTGATGCTGTTTGATTTATTTCTTTTTTTGTGTATGTGTGGGGGGTCTGTTTTGTATTGGTTTATTTCTGCTGCACATTCCTCCCCTTTCCTCAACTGTGGTTCCAATCTAGCCTCACCTTCCTTTGCCCCCTCTCATACTCAGTGATAATGAACACTTGACAATAATTCTTTGAAAAGCAGTTGATAATAAATGGAAAAGATTTTGATAAAATTGCTATCATTTAAGATGTTTTGTTGTGAGATGAAAAATAGATGCATAATGAATAAATAGCTGAGAGGCAGATAAAAACAACTAACTTCATTAGATGTTATAGTGTGTACATATGTGCATGTGTATGCTGGTATGCCTCTATCTGAAGATATAGGTGTGTACATGTTGATATATAGATACATATGTATGAATGGAGATGCAGGGGATCTAATGGTTAGCAGCATGGAGAATAGAATGGGTGAACCTAGCTCAAACTCCGGCTGAGACAGTTTGCATTCACTTTGCACTAATGCCCTTGGGGAAAAAGGCATGAATCCCTCTCTTCCTCCTCACAGCTATGGGTAAGTAGCAGGGCAGACTAGGATATCTAGCCATGGTTGGCAACCAGTCTAGAAGACAGACAACATAAGATGGATGAATGCAACTTAGACTTCCTTCCAGTAGCTTCTGCAGCCAAGCTGATGCCAAATGTATTGTTCTGCTTACCTTTTGACCACATCATGCCGAGAAGGGGATTCTGGTGACTTTTCTCAGAATTATAGATGATATTTGTACCTACTTTTACCGCCCCAGTTTCTTATTTTGTTTACTAAAGGGGTTACTCCTGAATTCAAAACAATGTGGTAAATATAGAACAGAACATCAGAAAAGGAAAAAGGAAAATATGATCTTCCTGGACTTATTTGTTAGCTGAGAATAAACATTAATATTAATTATAATAATATTAATTATTTGTTAGCTGAGAATAAACATTAATATTAATTATTTGTTAGCTGAGAATAAACATTAATATACAAAAATGGCTAAATTTGGCCTCCAGAAATTTGGTGGCTAAATTTAAAAAAAAACTTTTTTATCTTTAACATAAGAAAATGGAAAGAAGAGGATTTCCAGCACTGTTAAGATACCATAGACACAGAAGACTCTCAGAACAAGTCTTTTGGGAAAGTTAGCTTCATTTCATCATAAATCAGTGATTTTTAGGATAGATTTATAAAAGAAAAAAAAACCCAAAACCACATTCTAGGTTAATTTCATTATTTCTTTGGTACTGAGTGACAAGGAGAAAGAGGAGTGGGTGAGTGTACTTAGCTTTACATTAACGCTACAGTAGGTAAAGTAAACAAACCTGTTTGACACTTAGCTAGTCATGTGTCCAAGATAAGTGTTGGAAGCAGATAATTATCTGCCCTTAGTTTGGTTGGCACTTCCAAAAGCATGACCTCATAATATATATATATATGTGTATGTGATGCCTAGCATAGAGTGATGGTTAGCATGCTATTCTTGCTAGATTATTTACTAGGATACTGATTTAATCCCCATAGTATGCCTTGCTCACATGGCTATGTGCCAGACTAAGCTATGTCTCTCTCTATCTATCTATCTATGAGAGAGAAATAGGAGAATAGTTGAATTCCATAAAAAGGTTCCAATAAATTTCAGAAAAAAGGTAAAAAGTAAGGAAAAGCCACACTTGTTGGAAGTCTTTAGGTATTTAATAATATCCGATATTTTATAGAATAAGATGTTGGGTTCGTAGCCTCAACTGGTTTCTGATCTTTTCTTCAGGTGTGAAAAAAAAGTGGTCCACTTCTACTTTGTTTGTATAGGCTTAAGCCTTTTGAGATTCCTTTGGTCAGGGCCAAATACCAGCTGACATATCAGGCCTAATACCATCATCCAAAGGCCTTCTTTGAAAATCAATTATCAGAACATCTCATAAATAAATGGGAGTAAATATGTAATGTCAGTTGAAATATCGGCCATCTTTTGAAACATGGTTCCAAAACATTTTCGATGATTTCAACCATTGGCCATTTCTGCTATGGAAGAGCATATGCATAAAAATCTCCTGCTTTAGAAACTTTGCAAACAAGAAACCAGTTCCTAAAGAACAAAAAAATAAAGCTGGAGATTTTTATGCGTATGGTCTTCTGTAGCAGAAATCATCAAAAATGTTTCAGGACCCTGTTTCAAAAGATGGCTGAAATATCAACAAGCTGCCATTTTCAACTACAGAGGAAGCTGCTTATTGTGATAACTATAACCGGCTGATAGCATTAAGCAAAGGATATAAAAATTGGAACAATTTACATTCATTGTTATAAACCAATTTACATTATGATAATATTCGATTATAGTAAGCAGATAAATTTTAATAAGTTTAATTTATTTTCAATAGTGTTTGGGATTGACTGATTTTTATGACATTATCCGTGATTATAATAAATGGCTTCTTCTGTATTTAACTTCAGGTCAGAAACAATTTGTATAAAAAAGGGAAAATAAAAGCTTTATAATTATTGTAATGTGTGTTTTATTGTTTACACTTAATAATAAATAAACATGCCGAAGCAAGCTCCCAGCAGCCCCCATTCCGTTTTCGGTCCCAGAAAACACGGGCTGGAAGTGAGAATGGGAAAGGCTCTCTTCTTCACATGCAATAGCCCTGCACACACGTCTTTGTTCCGTCTCTCTGCTTCTTTTCTAAGCAAATACAGTTATGAACCAAACACGTTCAAACTAAACACAGCTAAACAAAAAAGAACAAGCAACAAAGGCACTAATATCCGACAACATTACATTAATCATTATAAAATGTCATTTTACCCAAGCAACTTTTACTTGTATATAAGTGGTAATTATAAATATTGTATTTTATTGTAGTTTTATTTTTTCAAATTTCTTTTCAAGGAAATTTAAGAAGAGCGATGCTGTAGTTGCCTGACACAGATCTCTTGGATTTCATAGTCAGATCAACTAAGAACATTGATGTGTATCTCGGATTCATTGAGAGTGATTCTACTAGAGAAATTGTCCTCTAAGATTCAGATTTGGGTCAGTCAAGGTAAGAAAACTTGTGATTTTGTGTGGATCCTTAACATGTAATATTATGTTTTTCACTTCCACAGAATTCCTGGGTGCTATGTCTGTATACAGAGGAAAGTAACACAAACATATTCATGTCTATATTTATCACTATTCACCTTTCTATGTTCATAATACAATGATAATGACCCAGCTGTATTTCATTGTTTCACATTGTGTGTATTGTATTACAGGTATCCCCTGATTTTTGATAGTTCACTTTATTCTCCTTTATCACTTTTACGGAAAAAGGCAAATGAAAATAGCATCAATAACTTCAGACAACAAATTTTTACTTCATTTTTGTTTTCTTATTTGTCCTCTTTATTTAAACATGCAATCAAATATCAGAAAACTTTGAAACATCCACAACACTGACCTTAAAAAAAATAATACAAACAAACAATTCTTATTTTTATCTTGTATCCCATACAGATATATAAACCTGTAACCCAGCAACACCCTGCTTAAATTCTCACTCCAGTGCCCATCCTATTTAGATTACTCTATCACAAACGCCTCATTTACATTTACAGCACTTTTTCTTCCAAATGAATTCATCTGACTTGACTACATTGTTTAGCATTATTTATGGCTCAAACCATTCACTGTGTCTGCTTCTCTTTTCCACACTGGAAACAGTTATTTCAAGAAGAGGTCAATCTAAAGACAAGTAAATAAAAATTCTTTCTGAGGGGAAAAAGTAATAACTTCACCAGATTGCAATCTGTATTTTATGTTCTATTGGGGGAAAGGCACATTCTCCAGGTTTTCTATTCAGATTAGCTAACATCAAAATTAAATTTTATTTTCATTACTCTCTTGGTGAGAGACTCTATGAAATTGTAGTGTTGGCAACCATCAATCCCGGAAGTCTTACTTTCAGTCTCTTTTTTAAGGTGCAGGCCTGGGCAAGGTTATATGGAAGACACGCAGTTGCCCATACAGCAAGTCTTCCCTTTCCATGCCACTGATGTTGTCCAAGGGAAGGGCAAGGGCCGATACAGCTTGGCACCAGGAGTTGCCAGAACTAGGCTGAAAACAACATTGGACTGCTTAGGGAATCCACCTCCTGGTTTTGAATTCAGAGTTGTCCTTCTCCTAGACTGGTTACCTCCCAAGGATAGAGTCCAGTCTGCCCTGCTATTTTACAATAGCTGAGGAGAGAAAAGATGGATTCAAAGTGAACGTAATCACTGTAGTTTGAACTCTGCTGACCGATTCCATTTTCCGTGCCATTAACTGTTACGTGAATCACACTTTCTTATGAAATTAGGAGCTGAAAGTAGATGACTATACATAAAAGCTCTTATACATGTCCATCAACAATTAGCTCAAGATAAGTTTAAGAGAAAACAACTGAAGCTTATTAATATAACTCCAAAATTATCTTTCAAATTTTTCAGATTAGTATCTTTGTCTTTGTCCTTGTCATTTTTATAGAGAAAGAAAACACCAGATTGACTACATACTTGGAACACATTAGCTGAAATGTTATAAAAACAAGGATAAGGATAATTGTCTGAATAAGTTTGACAATAATGACAATAACTCATCGTAGAATTTCAGACAATGGCACTCAAAACATGAGCACTGATTAGAGTGGAGATAAGAAGTCTTTTATGAATCCAACTCATTTAACTTTATAGCAGTACAATACATTTAATGTAAACTTCATTCAGGTCTTTACATTATACTTATCTTGATTCTGGATTCTCCCCAAAAAATATTCTACAGAAAATTAGAAAATACGAGGTCTGTCCAAAAAGTATCTAGTCACTTAATATTAACTAAAAAAATAGCCTAAATAGGCAATGGCGCCTTAGTCCACTTCAAAGCCCTCCCCTTGGGATCTCACACACTTATCCTAGAATCCCTTCCATTTTTCAAAATCATTTACAAAGTCCTCTTATGGAATCGTTATCAGCTGCCTCATTGCATTCTCCTTAATCTCGTATATGGTTTGAAGTCTCCTACGTTTCAATGGCGAAAAGTAATGGGAAATTACATTTGGACTGTAGTGGGGCTAACAGACATGGATTATGCAATGTTTTGCCAAAAATCTCTGCATCAGACATGAAGAATGGGCAGTCATTGTGAATGCGATGGTCAGACAGTACGTAAGCTGAATCAGTGGTGTTTCACTGCCGACTGATTAACCCCATGGAAGAGTGTCTGTTCACACATGCACAACAGGGTCCCCTCTGATTTGGCTGCCAAGTTACATCAAGGCCGTACAATTGTTTCTTCCCTGTGTAAGCTACATCAAAGGAAGCTGAAAGGAAAGAGGAAGCAGACAGTCTCTTTTGGTGTTGCATTGACAGACACAGTTTGTCTGTTGACTTTGGTCGGTATACTTTGTTGCTATTTGACCGGCATGTCCCATTTTGTATTGTCCACCCTTTAATTCCATTATGAGTTGTAGGATCTCAGCTAGCGGACACTACTGATAACCAAACATCATACAAACATACTCATTTGCATATTTGCCTTTTTTATATCCACTTCTCCGCCCTATTAAGAAATTTGACATTGTGTTTACATAGTTTAAAAAAATGTGACTCCACACACTGGGCATCTTTCTTCGCATGTCATCATAACTAAATATTTCTTTCCGGTAGCACCAGTTGTCACGTGATGTAAACAATTTGATTATTTTACGTGTTTTGTAAACAGAATTAAAAAAGTTTTTTTGAACAATTTTTTTTCCTTTTCACATTTATAAAAACATCTAGAATCTAGGGAAAATTAGGATCCCAAATTATTGCGGTTGTTGTTGTGGTCCTCACAAGCGCAATAATTACAAACACAAATGAAGAATTACAATCTATTTTATTACAACACAAGTATAGATAATACGACACAAAGATTTTCATAATACAATGTTTACTCACCTCAGTTGAGGTCATTTCTGAATTCAAATGTTTTTAATTTAATTATAGGGGAATTGATGTAGAAAAAACAAATTTAATTTTGATTTTAAAATGTTTAATTTAATTTTAAATGTTTAATTTAATTTTAAATTGACGAAAGGGTTAGTGTTGATTTTGATTTTTAAATGTTTAATTTGAATTTAAATAAGAACTTACACCAGATATTTTTCAAAATGAACGGATGCTAAAATAAAATTTAGCCACTCTAGATTCTAGATGTTTGGCTGAATTCCGGGATGTCCTTTCTTATTTTTACACAAATTGAATTTAATCAAAACAACAACAATATAATTTAAATTTACTTACCTTTATTTAAAGCTGTTGATTATTAAAGAGAATCTATTACCAACAACTGGCGGTATTGTTTTAAATCAATTTAATTTAATTTAAATCAATGTAATTTAATCAAGAATTTATTTTAATTTAATTCAATTTAAATCATTGTAATTTAATTGAAAACTAAAAAAAATCAATTTTATTTATTTATATTTATTTCGTGTAATGTAGTAAATTATATTGTTACTGTTTTGATTAAAATCATTTTGTGTAAAAAAGAATAGAAAAGAAAAAAGATAGTTTAAAAAGAAAAAAATCCCATTGACATAGCAATGGGCACTTTCTTTGTTTTGTTTGTTTTTTAAAAAAAATTGTCGACACCCTATTTTAAAAACGTTATTAAAAATAGAAAAATCTTGTTCTTAATTGTTTTCTTGTTTTTGCTGGAAAGGAAAAAAAAACAAAGTTTTGTCAAAAAAAAATGAAAAATAGACTTTCATTAACAATGTAGAATTTGAAAATCAAATGGTATTGCAAAATTATTGATTTGTACATGACTCATTAAATAAGGTATCCCTACCTTGTTTTCAATAGTATTTTAAACAAACAAAAGAAATTCATTCATTAAAGTACAAGAGGCTCCAAATTGGGATGCCTTTATGCATCTTGCATAACAACTAGATATGGATTAAATTCGATCGCCAAAAAATGTATTTCTGGTTGGAATAATTTTACAAAAAATTTAAGATTGATCTGCTTAGCCTGTACATGTTTAAACTTAAATATAAATTTCATTCAATCCTATATTTAAATTCAACTATATATCTATATTTAATTATTTTTATGATTTTTTTTCTAATATATTCTTCATTGACATATTCTATCCTACTCTTTCATAACCACCCCCCTTTCCCACAATGTGACTTTGAAGAAAATTGTGACAAATACTTTAAAATTAAATGAAAAACTATACATAGATCAGAATACTGCATGAGCATTACCTCTCCCAAACGGGGGGGAAAAAGGGAGAAAGCATAACATTTGTCCATTTTGAAGTCAATTTTTGTCCAAAAAAAGTAAACAATGCTTAATTTGCATTAACAAATATTTGCGCGGTAATTCTACTTCATATATTGCCAACCTCGAGTAACTATCTGAGACAGCGATACCTTTGTATGTGAAGCCCAGGCAAAGACGTCTAATGCTGTAGCCATCGTAAGGGCACTACTTTACTAAATTAATTTCCATTTCCATCTGTTTGTTAATTTTCTTTTGACAGCAATTTACTCTGTCCCTTAGTTTGTGTCCAGTACCGTTCCTGCTTATCACCAAATGTATATCAGTCCCTGATTGCAAAACACAAATTAATTGGAGGTACGGCCACCAGCTTATCTGTGATTACTAATGGGTCTCCAGAGTAGGATTTTAGCATGTTAGATATTGAACATTCCTATTCAAAATAAGTTTTTAGGGATGGAGGCAGTTACCAATGGGAGTTTATGCTAAATTGCACCCTTATTTTGTGTCGAGCAGCATTAATGATTACCTAGAAATTCACTATCTATATTATTAGTTATTAAACAGTGAATTTATGTTTGTACACTTATAACTTGAGAACTATACATCACATAGGAAAAACAACGGTATATTTGAAATCAGCTGGTCTCAATTTACCTACAGTACACATTCTGAGGTCAAATTTTGCACAGTGAAATCATCAATTCATATGGGGTCTGCATATTCCCTCACCTAGAAAAAGTCTATCTAAAAGTTTTTTTTTTTTTTCATCTGAGTTTTTCCCAAATTACTATAATAGTTAGACCTTTGGAACCATATCAACATCAACCGTATTCATTTGAACCTACACATTTTAGAGCCTCAAATATTTTTTGCAAAATTTATTCAAATTTTATCTAATTTTATCTAACAAAAAACAGTAACTCTGTTTTGACTGAGAAACAGTTTCTGGCAGTCTTTCATTTTTTTTTTTTTTTTTAAATATTGTTTCTTTAATAGGAAAAATGCTGCAATTGAAAATCAAAATTTCTTGATTAAAAAAATTGTAAATATGCCAATTAGTATGGTATATTTCAGCTTATATCTCTCCATACATGATCACGTCTTTATTAAAACGATTTTTACGATTTGTATTTTATATGTTTATATATAATTCTTCAAGGCATCAAAAGTGAAGGGGAAACGTTTTCCCTATTAAGGATCAAAGTGAAGGGAAACTTTCCCTCTTTAAGGGGTCAAATGTGAAGGGAAACTTTTTCCCCATTAAAGGTCAAAAGTGGAGGGAAATTACCCCTCTGCCTTTGAAGGGTCAAAGGTTAAAGGATACTTTTTTCTCCTTTAAAGGGTTAAACTTTTTCAACTCTAATGGGTCAAAAGGGAAGAGAAACTCCCCCCCCTCTTTAATGGGGTCAAAAGGGAAGAGAACCTTTTTTTTCTACAAGTCTGAAAGCTTCAGACCTTTTTTTTTCAGTCCTTTAATATTTAATGCGGTGTAGACGTGTACTTCAGCTAGTTACAATAATATGTTATGTTCACCTGAGTGTATGCATTGCAATTCCCGGTCATATTGTCTATTGTCTAATGATGAGAAAATTAATTCGAAAACAAACAAGTAAACTATTTCAGGACAGACAAATACATG
>VCCN01002953.1:66192-86221 GCA_006491835.1 Architeuthis dux | reverse complement strand
AGAAAAAAGTGGGTATAAAGAGAGAAAGAAAGACAAGACAAGACAGAAAGAAAAAGAAGAAAGATTGTGACTATATGAGCTTGTTTGGTTCAAAGATTTAGTTTCTTTACTTAGTATTAGAAACCATCAACCAAAACTCTCATCAAAACTGTCAACATAGGTTTCTTCAGTTTTTAAGTTGGTCTGGCTGGCTAAAGTATGTATCACTAATGGAGCTAGAGGGCTGAAAATTTCAACATTTACTCATTATTATATCTAGAAAAAAGGTTTGTTTTTTTTTTTTTTAAATGGTATAGGTTTTTAGTAGTGGGGTTCAATTTGCAATGTGAATTTATGCTAAATTAATCTTAGTTTGTGTTCAGCAGCATTCACGCTTGTTTTTTTTTCAGGCTTTTTTTAGTGATCATTGCCCAACAAAAAGCTAGAGAAGTAACTTATTCATTGATCACCCCTTTTTCAAAGTTTTTAACTGATCACCCCCAATACAGTATGCTGCCAAAAGATGTTGGAAAATGCTACATACCTAGCTTCACGTTTTAGCTGTAACTTTTTATGCTCAATAGATCCAAATTGACAAGATACGCTGTTGGAAAGCTGATGAAATTCCCTTTCTAGTGATATATATGCATATAGCTCCATCAAGAATTAATTCCACAATCCATAGATTTTAAACTGTGTACTTGAAAAATGCTACATACATAGCTTCACGTTTTTAGCTGTACCTTTGTATGCTCAATAGATACAAATTGACAAGACACGTTAGAAAGCTGATGAAATTCTCTTTCTAAAGATATATATGTGTATATACCTCATCAAGAATTAATTCTACAATCCATAGAATTTTGACCGGGTACTTGAAGTTTTCTTGTAAAATGCTGAATAGCTAGCTTCATGTTGTTAGCTGTACTTTTTAAAGACCAACAGATACAAATTGACAAGATACACTTTTGGAAAGCTGATGAAATTCTCCTTTTAACAATATATATATATATATATCCATCAAGAATTAAATCCACACTCCATAAATGTAGACTATAAAGTTAAAATTTCCCAGTAAAATGCTAAAAACATAGCTTCACATTTTTTGCTGTAACTTTTCATGCCCAACCGATTCAAATTGACAATATACACTGTTGGAAAGCTAATGAAATTCTCTAATGATATATCTATATATGTATATATCTCCATCATGAATTAAATCTACAATCCATAAGATTTGGCCTATAAAGTATACTTGAAATTTCTTGTAAGATCCTGGAATACCTATATTAAAAATTACTTTTATGGTAAAGTGTATATTTTAATTCCTCATGTCTGAAAACCATGATTTAGCCTTTTAAAGTACTCAGATGTGTCAATTGGGAGACGGGATATGAATTGTAACTATAATAATATTATATAAAACAACTGGCTCTGTTTGTCACTGTGTCCACCCTTAAACACTATTGCAACTCAACCAAATTTGGCATGCATACTCGATGGACCTAGGGAAATGTTTTGAGAAAACAAATTTATAAGTGGTTTTAGCGGGGGGTTCTATTTACAATATAACTATAATGAACCCTTACTTTCCGTTCAATATACATATGCATACTAGCTGGGAAATGCATTACTTTGTAAAGAAATTAACATGCATGTAAGTATATATTTACCAAATTCAGTCAAGTCAGGCACAAGGCCAGATAGGGAGAAAGGAGGGAAAAAAGGATTAGAATAGTGAAAAAAAAAAAACAATCTAAAAACCATTATTGGTGGTTTTATTCTCCGATTTCAATGTGCTTTTGATGAATATGGTTTGGTTAATTCTTATAGAAAGGACAAGTAATACTGTTTTTAGTGATGTGATGAGAGGTGTGCATAGCAGCAGCTTTATTTCACAAAACTCCATCAATGCTTTTTGCAGTCAGAATCAATATGGCAGTTTCATTAGTTGTCATTTCAATGCTCGGCTAAAAATAACAAATGTTACTTTGATTGGTCTACTAGTATCTAGTTTATATTTCACTTTCATTCAATTTATTAAATAAAAACTTTCCTTCTCCCTTTTAACATGAAGTCTTTTCATTGTTCCCTATATCATTCAGATGATTGTTTTTATCTTGTTTGTTATTAACACAACATTTATTGGCTGATAGATTCTTCGGCTTTCCTCAGATGTATGTTGCATCAGGTGGTCTTTTAATCCTTTTTTCTTATGTTGTATACATATATGATGTGCTATATATATATATATATATATATATATATATATATATATATATATATGATACCAGCAGAGGATAAAATCTGGTGTATATATGATGCATGTGTGTGTGTACACATGCACACACATGTGCCTATCTATCTATATATGATGTGTGTTTGTATGTGCTTGAGTGTGTATAGATATATATGCATACACACACACACACACACATATATATATATAACAGATAATACAATTTAGTGTATGTATATATCTATGTCTAAGTAGGTACATGTATACTGTGTTCTGTTTATCCTGTCCATCTGTTGTGAGCTCTTTTGATCTCCCTTGACACATATTCAACTTCAAAACACACACTTGTGATAAATTCAGTGTCTGTTTTTGGCCATCACCCGGATTTTTACTCAGATATCTCTCATGTAGCATAAATCCAACGATTTAAAAGCTCTGCATTATCGATTGTTTTTCTAGAGGCGTTTGTTATTTAGCAGCTCCTTTGTGTTTTTAGCCTCAAATTGAGCATTTAGTGGCAGTCATTTGCTGCAGTATGGAAATCAGTCTTATAATTCATCTGCAAAGATTTAAAAGAAAAGGACTTTTTTGTGTAGGTAACATGTAGGTATGTCTGGCCAATGTAGTGCATATAACCAAAAATCGCCTACCTAAGCAACTGCTGTATGGAGAACTCTGAGGAGAGTTGGTGGCCAGAAAAAAATGCTTCCAAGGACTGCCAGAAGACTTTCCTCAAAGACCTTGACAATGTTGATGTCAACTCTTGGGAGCCCATAGAACCCAGAATAGCCATGTTTGGCAGAGTAAGATCGCAAAAGAGGCCAATGCTTCAGAAGCCAGGAGAATTGTTGAATGTGAGAGGAAACAGCGTGCAAAGTCTGAGCTGATCAACCTCAATAGCCTTCTGAACTCACTGCATCTGCTGCACCACTCAGAACTGAAGCCATAGTCATCTTCGATTACGAAGGACGAACATCATCATCAGCTTGTTAGACTAGCATTATTGTACCATGATGCAGCCGTGTGTGCACCGCCAAGATACCATTGTGGAAACTCTGGCACTTGACGAGACTTCAGTCGTTGGTTCTTCGGGTCACCGCTGAAAATGGGAAGATGAGTCATCTCGAAAAATAACGAGGCAATGTGAAGAATAGGTGTTTTTAGCAATTCGATTTATTCACAGTTTTTGGAAACTTCCCGTTAAAATGAGAAAAACAAAGTGAACTACTATTTCCTACATCTACCCCTCGCACCCCCCATCCCATCCCATCTTCAGTCACCCGTCTTCATCGTACTATGGTCAACTGCTACTCATTGTCATAGTAGTAAAAACGACTCGCCCTAGACATTCCACGTCTTTCCTCTGGCCAGCCAGTGCGGCTACTGCCAACTGATTTCCCCCCAAACCCAAAGGCCAATCAACTCCCTGCCAATCCACACTTTGTCCCAAGCTCTGCCACCCCAGGTGACCTATATTCAGAGGTTTTAAGCCAAATCTTCTGAGACACTTGTTCGTCCTATACTAACATGCAACGAATGCTATATTTCTTACAGGCCCCCTCCACTACTTGTTACATTATGAGCATTGAATTATAGAAGGATGCTTAGCCTTAACTAAACATAAAAATTGATTCCATTTATTTACTTTTTCTTTTGATTTTGTTCTTCAAATATTCTCATCTTTCCAGTCTCGGATTTTTCTACTTTGGTTTTTTGATTTCCCCTTCTGCCTTCATTATAGTAATGGCTTCTACTTGGCCAAGCTTTTAGTCTGAGCCTGTCCTCCCACACACCCTAACTCCCACCACTTCCACAACCCTCACTATTCCAGCCTTGAGGCACCTGCTTCAAAGATGTCAGATTACTCTTTGGCTTTCTACCCAAGAATAGCCATTAGGATCAATCCACTTTCCTTTTACAATAGCCAACATGTAGGAGTTCAGGTTCAATATCAAATGTCTGGCTGGCATACCCTTTCTGTCTGTCTGTCTCTGTCTCTGTCTCACTCGAGTAACTCATAATTTATGACAATCATTTTGTTAACATCAGTTCCCCATCATTTATTGAAATCAAACAACATTAGTCAGTAACTGAGTAGTGGAGACATCTACAGGACCAAATAGTTCATGACATTGCTTACTATTGATTAGACCAGTAATTCTCAAATAGGGGGCTCTTGGCTCAAATTCTTTACAGGGATGAATTTTCACTGGGGAGAAGAATAGGTGAGGAATGTATAATGGAAAGTATAACAGTGAAAAAATTACTTGATGTCAATTCAAAATGGGGGAGGAATTGAGGAAACCTGGGATCGCAAGGAGAAGAATGTGACCTAGGACTCTGAGAACCACTGAACCCTCTTGATGCTAAATATAGTTTTCTTGGGGAGTCAATGTAAGGTTCCCAACCCTTCATTCATGTATCTCTATCTCTCTCTATCTCTCTCTCTCTCTCTCTCTCACACACATGCTCTCACATATTTGTGGATGTGCTTGTATCTTGGTCCTTATATTTGAATATTTATTTGTAAACTTCCACTTACTCCTCTTCCTGTTTTTTTAAACTTTACTCACATGTGCACACATAGATATTCTTCATTGAGTAAAATGGTTCTTTCTCTATAGTGGCCAAACTCATAAAATTTCATGACTTGTTCCTGGTAAAGATCGCTTCAAATGTGGATGTTATAAGCTTGTATACTTATTATGTCTAGAAATTTGTTACAATTATGTTACAATTATGTTACAATTATAACATGGGGTTTGTTACTCAGTAATAGTTACATATAGTGGGGCAAAAAATACCGAACGCAAATGTCCAGGGACGCCAATGACCGGAATGTAGTTGTCCAGGACGCAAATGCCCTAGTACCAGTCTACAGGAATAAACAAAAAAAATTTGTCTTTCAATGTGTTAATCAATGTGTTTTTCTTTAATAGAGTGGCAAAGTGTGATGTCATCAGCCGACTTCCGGTTCCATGGTAAAAATATTTAATAATAGTTATGCATTGGGAAAATCTTGCTTGTTTCTTTTTTCATTGTTTTTTGGTTATTTCAATTGCAATTTCACATAGTTTGTCAGTACAGGACTGCCAGTTTATTCTGAATAAGAAATCTTCATAAGTTTTAGTCATGTTATCGATTTTTCATTTGTCTTTTTCCCCCTTTGGAAACTAGCACTATTCAATTATAAGCTTGTGCGGGGCCTCTGGCTAGGCATCTCTGGATGCTTTTGAAATATTTCAACACCCTATTTCAAAAACATAATTAAAATTAAACAAATTTTGTTAAGTTTTTTCTTGTTTTTGCTAGAAAGAAAAAAAGATCAAATATTTGTCTAAAAAAAGAAAAACAATTTTTCATTAATGATAACTGTTTTAATTCAGTGTTTAAAATTTACTGGCAAAACATCAATAATGGGTGTTAACAGCTTATTGACAAGGGGGAGATCAGAAGGTTTTCCTCACCTATTTAAAAAATGACAGTCAAAAGTGTAATTAAACTTCAATTTAAGAAAGCATAACAGTAATAAACACTTGAAAGACTTGATATGGGCTGTATCCAAATTGTGTCTAGAATGACTTTTTTCAATTAGTAAAAGATTAAACAAAAGAAATGATGGAGTCTTTGTGTTGACCTTCCTACTTACAAAAAAGCTTTTAATGAAAAACAGACAAAAAACACATTCTTCTAGTTCATTATTCTTTTTTTCAATGATTATATTTGATTATTCAATGTTGTTACATTATGATTAACATCTTATTGTGGTTCAAACAATGAAAGAATAAAACAAGAATTTTCAAAAGTAATCGAATTAATCGAGAAATTAAAAAAAAATCTCTATGAAAAAATTTCAAGATTTTCTTTTACTGAATGTAGCCTTATAATATAAGTTAACAAATAAAAATAAAAAGCTGCCAAGAAGAGCAATATTTTACTTTTTTTTCAGTTTTTTTAACTTCCTAAGTGAAGAGTTGAAACTTGAATTATAGCTGCTGACACCATTGTACAAAGATCAAAACAAGAACAAAGTAATATTACTGAAATGTCAGACATTATCTGGCTGTATAGCAAATTAAAAAATTGATTTACTTTATTATGCCAGTAAAAAAATTCATGTTCTAATATTTATGTGTATTTAAAAAAAATTTGGGACCCCTTTCTAACATACGCTACTGGCCCTGCACTAGGTTATAAATGAACCATAGCTGCTTAATGCTCATCTGCTCAATAAAATGACTAAAACTTATGAAAATTTCTTATTCAGTATAAACTGACCGTTATATATTGACAAACTATGTGAAATTGCAGTCGAAATAACAAAAAAAAACGACAAAAAAAGAAACAAGCAAAATTTTCCCAATGCAAAACTATTATTAAATATTTTTACTGTGGAACTGTAAGTCGGCTGATGACGTCAGCACTTTGCTACTCTATTGTATATCTGTCTAACTACATGTGTTATTGTGTGAATATATCCATGTTGACTTATGTTCATTATGTATGTGTTTATATCCAAGTGTTTAGGTTCATATATGTATTAGGGAGTTTATGTAATAGAAATTTGGTTAGGGTAAGTGTTTATGTGTATGTGATTGGGAATAAATTTATTTAAATGGCTGAATTGTCTCTCTGTTTTTCTATCTCTTGTTTGTTTACATCCATCCATCTTTCTCTCTCTCTCTCTCTCATATACACACACACACACACATTGTATTTCCCAGGTTGAAAACACTTTTTCCCCCTTACAACAAACACAGAGATGGAAAACAAATAACATCACTGTTTTTCTGGATTTTAAACTTCTAACATCTATATTTTCTATAGTTTTGAGAAGGGTCATTAACATTCGAATGGTTCTTTGGACTATTGAACTCCTTGTTGTTGTTTGTGTTGTAAACACAATGTTCCGACCGATCAATTCTTCGGCTTTAACACCTGGGCCCTGCGCTATAAGGATTACCCCTTCAAACATAACTTCTGTTTAACCCATCAGAATCAGATTTTACACCTGAATAAGGCCTATGAATGGATTGGCTGAAATGTGTTTACCACACAAACAACAATTAGGAATTCAATTGTCCGAAGAACCATTTGAATTCTAACATCTATATTTCATGTTCTTGATAATGATTAGAGAATGGTTGAAAGCGCTAGAACTCATACTTATGGACAACTCTTACTCACATTGATTTAAATATTCATTTTCGTGCAAAAACAGGGGAAATTTACTACAAAAATTGATAAAACTAGAAAGCACTCAGATACCTCTGCCAGGGGTCAGGGGAAGTAATTGTACATGAATCCACTCAAAAGCCCACCCTTCCACAAAATTTCATAGAAATTCATTGAGAACTTTTGGAGATATCATGTGGACAGACATGAACTTTTGGCAATATTATGTGGTGTGGACAGCATATACATACATGTACGGAAAAAAATAACAGAAAAATATCTCTTAATCAAAAAAGAATTCCTGGATCCGCCCTAAAATTTAACCACTTCTTACTCTATTGCCCACCCTTCCACAACATTTCATTGAAATCTAATAATGGGTACTTTCAGAGATATTGTGTATCTTTTGTTTTTCTACATTCTTATTGTTCTCTTAGATATGGTTTTCATATGTTTTTTTAAATTTTTTTTTTTAATGTATAATTATGGAAAAATAGATGGAAAGACAGACGGAAAGACACAATCGAATGCATATACCTCTCCAACTTTGTTGGAAGAGGTAAACAATCCTTGTCTGTCACCTAAATATACATAGGTTTATCAGTGTACAACTATATATATGAGCACTTCCACATATCTCCACACTCTTCTCTTCACTGAATCCAAAATAAAGTTTTCCAGGTATGTACCTATCCACATGTTTAAGTTGTGTTCGTTTCCTTGTCAAGAATATCCACAAGAGTTGTTGACCTATTCCACTCTTGGCTTCTGGGAATTTAGTTCTTGCTTCCACTGCTGCTGCTTGCTGTTGGCTGTTCACAGACAGAAGGAATGGTTCTTGTGGTTAAAATTCTTCCTTCCTTTCTTTGTTTCTTGCCAGCACTCCTTCCAGATGGAAGACAGATGGGATTACTTTTCCAAAGCTCTTTTCTTTCTTTCTTTTCTTTCTTTCTTTTCCAAAGCTCTTTTCTTTCTTTCTTTTCCAAAGCTCTTTTCTTTCTTTCTTTTCCATTTGGTTTTCCATGACTGAATCAAGAAATGCTTCCCTTAATGGATGCTACGATCCTTCCCTTCCTTCTTCCCTTCCGTTCCCTTCCTTCCCTTTGTTTTTCTACCTTCTTATTGTGTCTCTTCCATATGTTTTTTTATGTATAATTTTATTTTAATCTGCCTTTGTAATAATTTTGTTCAATCTTAATTAATATGAGCTATTTCTGCTTTTTCCGCATTTTTTCTTTCTTTCCTACCTATGTTTCTTTTCAATACCACTGACTGGGTGTTTCTGTTTGACCACCCGGTGCAAGGTCGGTTGGGTAGATACAGCACACAATTTTAGATTTTCAATAAGTTTGTCACAAAGGTCTATATAAAAAATACTAGCATAGTACCTGTAAAAAAACAGGATTATTTACGTATGGATAAATTATACAAATATATATTTTAGTATAAATGTATTTATTGCAAACAAAAAAATGCATACCTTGAATGAAATTTATTTTTTGTGGATTTTTATATATTATAGATCTGCAATTGATTGTTATGCAAAAGTGTATAAAGTAAGAAAAACATAACAATTTTATTTTATGTTTCATTTCAACACCTGGGACAACTTTGTCCCAAGCAACATTTTGAATTTGATCATATTGTTCCAATAGTTTTTTGTTGTCATATAGCCTAAGGGTCTATATATATTTCATCTAAACTAGCTAATTTTACACAAACATTATTATTATTTTTCTCATATAAATCTGTTGTATTCCAGGATAAGGTATTTTCAGTTTTCATGGAAATTTCTGGGGTCCTTTGTTAAAATTAATAATATATACATTTCTGTTCAGAGTGAGGGTAAAACCTAACAATAAATGTCTACTGGGACAAATATGTCCTGGGATAAATGTTTAATGGAACAAATTTTTCCCATCATGATTTTGGTTCCTCAAGATATGGAAAATTCGGGCATTAAGTACCTTAATATGTTAATCTTGGAAGGATTTTAAAAAATTGTGGTATTTCGAATCTATCATAATATTGTTTTTCTTTTTCCTTATTTAATTAGGAATTATTATTTAAATTTTTATGCCTCCTTCTTACCTTCATCTGTAGTAGTAGTAGTCATAAAAATTTAAATAATAATGATTTATAATATTCATCTAACAAAAATAAAAACAAGAACTATAATTAGGAATTGCTTACTACTTCTTTTATTATTATTTTAAAAATTATTTTGTCTTTTCTACTGGCGTGTAAAATTATTTTGTCTTTTCTACTGGCGTGTAAAAAGAGTGGCCCTGTTTAAAATAAAATCATTATTAGTTCACTTACATATTATTCTTTTTATCAATGGTATAAAAAAAACAAATTTCCTGATTCCTTCATTCTTTATAATTTAACCCTGAGTTCCTTCTATTAATCCCCCCCACTTCTTTCTCATTAATCTTTCATTTTTCGCTTCATTTTAAATACCATGCACATAATCATTAAATCAAATTTCAAAGAATCACACTACATTTTGTTTTCTTGTTTAACCTGACTCCATGGTAAACCTTTTTAAAATCAATTCAATTCTTTTGTCTCCATCTCATTAATGAAATTAAATTCTTTTAGATCTGGTGTCAACCTTCTTTTTTGCACACTTGAACAGTTTTGTGGCTTATGTGAGAAGATGGCTGAAAGATAGACAAATCGGAATCATTTATCAGTATTTACTAAACTTAGTCTGGCACAAGGACATCAAAATTGCTTATTTGTGCAAAATCATTTTATTTGCTCTACACTCTGAAAAATGTTTTCTGAAATTCTCTTGAGAATATTTTTTAAACAAAGTTGAAAGAGGTATATGTCTTCACTCATGATAGTCTCTCTCTCAGTGTCCACACAATATCTCCAAAAACTCTCAATGAATTTCAATGAAATTTTCTGGAACAGTTGGTCATGGTATTGGGGTTGATCTAGGAATTCTTTCTTTTTTGATTGAGAGATATTTTTTACCATTTCTTTTTTTTTTTTAGCTTTGTATAAATACATGTATTATGCACAAACACACACCCACGCATTCATATATTATTCATGTGTATATATATACACACACACACACACACAGTTATTTACTTAGATTAGTCTGGCACAAGGCTGCAGAGTAAGGCCCCTAGTGAGGAACAAAAGCACTACACTAGTGAATTTTCCTGTGAGACTAAAATGCTAAACATCATACTACACACGTGGGATATATTCTGCACATCAATACATACAGGGTGTGCTAGGTAATTGAGAACAAATTGTAATATAAAGAAAAACAAAGATATTCAATAAAAAAAATCAATATATTTTCATAAAAATTGGTGCATGTGTTCAACTAGATGTAAAGAAATAGATTATTCAATAAAACCGCACTCAGCCTCAAGTTCATGTTGGCCATCGCATCCATGAACGAGTCCTTCATATTGTGGGACCGCTGGTTGGTCTCCCTCTCAACGATGCCCCAGACATTGTAGTCCAGGGGATTCAAATCAGGAGAGCTACGAGGCCACATGTCGGGGGTCACATGATCGTGAAAATTCTCGGCCAGCCACTCCTACGTTATCTGGGCCATGTGGGAGGGAGCAGAGTCCTGCTGTAACATGTATGGCTTCTCCTGGGCCACACCCTCGATCCGCCACCTAGAGCTGCTTGGCGATGACCCTCATCAACATGCTTGGGTTGTTGTTGATAATGGACTTGCTGGACGAACTCTGCCATCCTGATGACGTCTCAATGCTGAGAATGTTTCTTTCTCTTGACACGTCCCTGCCAGAGGCCTCCAGGTCGTTCCTGACCTTGAACATGAAGGACCTGGCCATGTTCAAGAAGCTGGTGATCTCCGAGTCACTGTGCTTGCCGGCTAGAGCCACGAGAACAGCGTGCCTTTTCATTTCCTTTGTCTGATTTGAAGCTGCCATCTTGATACTGTCGATATGTCTGAATGAGAAATGAGTTAAAATTTGGTGCATGCCGTGTAACATTACATTAGGTCGTCTTCCATTTATGGCCCGCTAAATCAAATACCTGGCGCACCCTGTATATGAGGCGCTATCCAAAAGTGCGAGGAATTTGACCTCCAAACACCCGGCCATCTCTTTCGAAGTAATCCCCTTGTTAGCTATGGTTAATCAGTTTGTTCACAACTGATTGATTGATTGATTTTCATTATACCAGAAAATCAAATTCATTTTTCCATTTATTTTTTGTTCTTACTGTTCGATCCATTTTATCTTCGTCTTTGAATTAAATCTTTTTATGGTTCCTTTATTTTGTCCAGAACCGACCCATTGAATTTTTTCCCTTCCTCTCCACAAATAGACTGACAAAATCGAATTTTTTGTTTTTGTGAATATCTTCATGAGGAAGAAATAGGAGTAAAAATAACACTTGACTCACATATGCATACACACACACACACACACACACACACAAGTGAAAGGTGGTTAGATTGGCCTAAAATATTTTAATTTTTGCATAAATAGATGTTTCTGAATATTGCATTCATAAATAGCATCTTTGTCATATTAAAAATGTAATATATCTTAATATATGCAGATATTTGATGTTTGTGTGTGTGTGTTTGTGTATTGTATGATATGAAATGAAATGAAATGAAGTCTTTTCATTATTTCACATATTATTCATTATTCTTTATTCTTTATCTTTGTTGTTATTAACACAATGCTTCAGTCAATATATTCTTCAGCCTTCTTCATTTCCACCAAATGCAACATATACCTAAGGAAGACTGAAGAATATATGAACTAAAACATTATTAAAAACAATAAATATGAAGATATTAGTTAGAAAAATGTAAGGAACGATCTCTGCATGAGTTACACAATTTAAGAATAGAAATAGGCAAAAAAATGATAAAATTCTGACATTTATTTTTCTTCGGTTACTATAGTTAAATCAATTTAGATTTTTTTTTAAAAATCGCAACATAATTTTGTTGGTGTATAGCCAAGAAAAGCAGAAGGGAATAAAATGGCATGGATTCCCTCCCTTAGTTTTAAGATCATCATGGATTTAGATACTTTCTGTTATATGAATTTCTAACAATTGCATCAGTTAATTTTTGAGGTAGTAAATATTTCTTTATTTTATGTATTAAGGTTAAAAAATGAGTACTAAATTTGAATTCTTCATCACAGGATAATTTATCAAGCAATGTATTGTGAAATGTCATTCTGCAGAAAGGAGTTATTGTTTTAAGAAATAACTTTTAAATAGGTTTTTACATATACAGAACAGTTCATTGATTTGTACATTGAAGAATTTTATTTAATTTAAATTTATCGGCTCGATTTCCAAAGTAGTTATATATCTTCTTTATTACTGAATCAATTCAAAATCACAAACAAGTAACAAATAATAAGCAGATGTATATAGAAAAATTATGTAGTGGTTAATGTAATTTTACTTGTGAATCTGTATTTTTAAAATTGTCTTGTATGTAAAGTGTTAAATAAATCATAATTTTGCAATCTGCATTAGTGGTCCAATGCAATCTAAGCTTAATGACTACCTATGGTAATATTTTAATCAGTTTTTACAATTAATAAAAGCTGTCATCAGGGTGGGGGGGTAAGACCACCTCTCCTCAAAAAAAACATCTACAGTAATTATTTTTACCAATTTTTATTCCTTCTGAAAGTTATCTCACATACTTGAAAACAATTAATTTGAATATTATTATGATGATGAAGATTTACTTTTCATGGTTTTGTTCAAAATGCTGTCCAATGCTGCAATTTGAGTATCATCATCAAGCTTTTCTCACTCCAGAAGGTGGAAACCATCTCCTGTCTTATCCCATAGATGTTTGGTGGCATTGTGGTTTTTGACTAAGAGTAGTGCTGTACTCACCATGCTTGGCCTGTGGGTGTGGTTTCTGTCATGGACCCTCGCTTATACTGGTTGCCTACCAAGGCTATAGAGAACAGTCTGCCATGCTATTTTATGCATATCTGAGGGAGAAGAGATGGATTCATGCTTTTCCCAGGGGAAACAGTCTCGGCTAGAGTTTGAACTCTGCTCACCGATTCCATTGTCCATACTGTTAACCATAACACCACTTGACCTCCTAATCTTAAAAAACTGTAAAAAAACATTTATTGGTCTTATGCATAAAAATATTTTGAGAAAAAGTATTTTTACAATATTGGTACAGTCCAAGTATTGACACATGTATCAGCAAAATATAGTTTGTATTTAACACACAGAACAGTCTTCTTAATGGATATATAAGATTTTAGACATGGTTTGATTCATCTATAATTCTTTAAAAAAACAACCCTGTTTTGGCTGTAAAATCTATCTATGTAATGATTAGTGTGACTGTTTCTGTTTCTTTGTTTCTCTATCTGTGACTTCCGCTGATCACTGATGAAAAATAAATAATAAAATTAATGAAATATATTACAAAAAAAATTAAAATAATCGTCTATATATTTATACATCTGTTTTTTCTTATTTTGTATTTATTTTTGAGGAAGTATTAAATTTTATACTCTTCGATATAGTAACTGTTTTCATCTGCATATTTTATATCTTATATATTGTGAAATAACTGGGATTTCCAGAGGTTTCACTAGTAGGTCAATAACCATCACTACATTAGTATGTAAATTATGATTACCTGTGTTTCAAGTCAAAATTCTATTCGTATCCATCAGAAATTGATTAGGAAATAGTTTCTATAAATATATACACAAATCAAAAATATCTTTTCTCTTCCAAATTTCATGTAATGTAAGCAATCAAGTCAACTCTGAATGCTAATTAGGTTTCTAAAAATAAGTTTTGCCTTTTAAGTTACTGATTGTCTGTAGGGACACTTTATTTGACAGTTGTTTATTATTTGAGGCTCAACTGGGCCTAATGCTTCTGTGTGGTTGTGTATTAGTATGCACACACATCCCACCTTTCTCTGTTTATCGGTGTGTGTGTGTATGTATCTGTATATTCAGGTATGCATACATCTATGTAGTTCTCTGTGTCCATCTATATCCACAAACACACATACAGATAACCATGTGTATCTGCATGTATTATGAATAATTAAATTTTCTTCAACACATGAAAAAAATGATTATGTATACATGTGTAAGTGAAATCAGTATGAACTTAAATTTATTCCCACCCATCAAATGTTAACAAATGGCTTCATTAGAATAAAAGAAACTTGATACCAATTAGGAAGTGCCTATTTATTTTCATTTTCATCGTTACACACACATATTTGTGTGCATGATATATATATGGTGTGGCTATTAAATAACGAGACAGTGCTTATATAAGTTGAACCACAGCACGGATGTGTGAACCAAGTGGTATACATTGACCAATGGTCAAACCTAAACAACCCCTGATTGTTTCAATCCACTCGCACCTTCAGTTCGATATTATGCTTAAAGTAGACTTGTTTTTCTGACGTTCCGTAAAAAATCGAGCAACACATCAATTCAAAATTATTGGTGAAATTGAACAAAACTGCTACTGAATCTTTTTGTATACCCATTGAAGTTTATGGGGGAAAATGCATGTCCCCTGCATGTGTGTTTGAGTGGCGCAAGAGATTTTGTGAAGATCGATAGGATGTCGAAAATGATGATCATTGTCAATGCTCAGATTTTTTTTTTTTTGCCAAAATCTCTTTATGGATGAAGACCATTACTTTTGATGCTGAGTCGTACATAATTTCGAATGATTTGTTTGATTTTCTTTTTTTTTTAACATTCCCAACAGTTCTTGACCAGCATGGACATTCACAATACTGTTTTAGGTGTTATATTGCAAAGCTCTCTTATTAGAAACTCATTCAATTGCATGACTACTCTTTTATAGTTTATCAGCAGCAAGTTTTAAAGCTACTCTCCCCTCTCCAATGCTGTTAATACAATCAAGTTTTTAAAAAGCATATTTGCATTTTTGAGCAAGACCCTGAAAAATCATAAATGACCTAATTTAACCGTAAGGAAGCTTTGAGAATGGTAATATTTGTATCATAAGCAATTTATCCCCTCCCCCCTACACCTTTTTCTGTAAGGATTATATGAAGGAGGCAATATCATGCTCCCTTTCATCCCCACTCCCCAATTTCAGGAATGTAATGCATAATGGCATCCTGTTTATTTAGTTGACTTAAAACATTAATCTTATTTATTTCTCAATGCCAGTTTCCTTTATAAACATAAAAAGCAAGTGCTGCTAGAAATGAGAGATGTCGTTGGTTGCAACTTGCAGTTAGTGGGAACTACTTGTTTTTTGTTTCTTTTTTAGTGTTGAGTATCTCTGTAATTATCGTCCAAATTTCTGAGATGAGAAATTATCATTAGTGTCCTCATCTTGGTTGTTATCATCACAATGTTTGAACTGTAGCATACTGTGGATTGAATAAAGGGTTCTGTGTGAAATTTAAGGCTAGAGGGTACAATGGCTGAAACATTGTGACTATAAAAACCAAGATGAGGACACCAGAGTAATCAGTATATAATCTGCAATTTTCATCTTCAGTAGAAAATAAGGGTTTAATTTGATTTAAGTTTATGTTGATAGAAAATCTTGAGTGTATCAGTCATGTGTGTGCTTATGTTCTTAGAAAATTTCATTACAGAGTCCTTCATCAGAAAAAGATTTTTGCTTTTATGCATCAGATTATGAGACTCAATTAGAGTGTGTCAAAGTGGTGCTGAGAAGTGGGAAAGATATTCTTGTCTGAAAGTGTTTCTCTTGAATTTAGTGGCTTCATTAAATCTAGTAACACATATTTTCATGCATGAATCAGACAAAATATTTGTATTTCAACAAAACCGTTGCATTACCAATGTGGTGTTTCAATCACTAAGATTAAACATGAATTTTTTTTCAGGGCAAAAAACAAAACAAAAATCCCAAACTGGAATAGTTTTAAACAAGAAAAGATTCCCAAGTTTCGCAAACATTCACTTCCTCACACCCCCCTGCTTTCGTTCTAGTACTCTGCCACTGAACCAAGGTTGAAATAATTGTATTAATGAAAGAAATGTTCTGAAATGAACAAATTTTATTTTTTGTTCACTAATGAAAAAAATGAATATTTTATTTGATTATCTAAAATTTCCTTGGTAATTGCACTGTTTTGAGAAAGAAAAAAATGTCTATAGAAGAATAAAATTTTCTCCTGGTTTCTGTATCTCTCTCAGAATTTAATTTCAGCATTGTCTCTAAATTGATCACATTAAACTTAGATGCAATTATTAGTTTCACTTGCTGAGAACCCGCCCTCTAGGAAGGTCTAAATGGGGCCTACCAATATTTAATCTGGAAATGAGAAATTATTTAATTAAACAGTTAAATTTATTTCTTGATTTGATTGTTTAAAATTGTTTTCGTTTTCATGTACTGCAACTCCATTCAACTTCATTTAAAAAATGTTAAAAATGATCTCATTCAGGGTAGCTGCTGATACTCCAAGAGAAGAAAAGGTAGGGGTGTTTGTGTTACTGCTACTACTGTTTCATTGACCAAGCGATATGTGATGAAAAAACACCCAAAAATTTTATAAAAAATAATTTTATTGTAGGAAATCTTTGTGCTATTCATAATAAGAATGCTTGGAGAAGATTCTCATATAAAAATTATTTGTTTCCTATGTTTAGAACCGGAGATTGACTAGTTTCTATCTAGTCGGTGAGAAAAAGAAAATGCAACTTAATCTTTTTTAAATTATGGATGTTAGATTATGGCCAGACCAAAAAGTCCTTTTTTTGCTTCAAAAAGGTCTTTGGAAATATAATTTAAAACCTGTCCCAGTGCAATAGTTTTTGCATAGAGCTGTTTTCTTAGGATAAAACACAACCTTCTGGGAGAAACCACTTAAATCAATTTTCCATTACTGTAAGATTTGGATTTTAAACTGATGTATATTATTTATAAAGAAGAAATAGAGAGACTAGAGAGAGAATGATTTTTGTTTATTCAAAAGTTGATTAGTCTGTCAAGTTTGGATAATTATTCAGGCAAACTAAAACTGCATTGGAATGGATAAATAATTTGAATTTTTGCAATGTTTATTTCAAATTTACGACAAAGAGGAAATAAATAGTATGTTTTAGGAAAGACAGAAACTTGCAAAATGCTGAACCTGTTCAGCTTTTCTCCTTCGTACATTATTTGATTATTTAAAATTTTGTTAAGTGTATCGCGTTCAGTTTCTTTCATTTTCCTGCTGGTAGATGCCACTGCCACCATAGAAGACTGTTGCCATGCAGGGATGTATCTGGTCTTCAATGATGTTGAAGTAGATGATATGCAACAAAGTACCTACCACATGAATGATAGGACCCAGTGTTTTCCAACATTATCCAAATCATCATACTACTTACACCAGCTTGTTGTCTTCCTACAGTGCATCCTAGAGCCATTGCTTCCCTAGGATAATGACTCACATGTACCCTGCTGTCCACCTTATTCAGGAGAAAGCAAGACTCATCGGCACAGGCGACTTTGTTCCATTGATACAAGGTCCAGTTCAGACGCTTGCGTGCCCATTGAAAAATGAAGAATGGCCTCTCTGACTGGCCTGTGGCTATGCAAACCCATATCCAACAAGGATCGATGTACTGTGTGTTGTGATGCATTCCTTCCTTCACCCTGATTCAATAAGTGCTGGCCTCCCAATGCCTTGTCAACAGTTGGCAAACCTTTCTCCTTGGACCACTAGGTACTCACCACAACTCAACGTGAGCACCCCACAAGCTGTGCCATTTCATAAATACTCTGACCTAGTCTTCTAGCCATAACAATTTAGCCTTTATCAAAGTCACTCAAATCTTTCTTCTTGTCTATAACTGTGGAATTCAACACCTCAACATGAAATACTCGAGACTGGCTTACCTTCTTATATACTTCTGATCCTGACATGTGCAGTTGTTACAAAACAGTAGCTGTCATTTTGCCATATATCACTGGTCATAATGTTTTGACTCATCAGTGTGTGTATATATATATATATACACACACACAATAATTATAATGACATTTATTAGTTGAGAACCTATATTTGCTCGGCACTGGTGTGAGCGACTGCTGAACGAGCAGCCTAAATTGTAAATGTGAATAAAGAAACGAACTCCATGCGGGGATCGAACCCGCATCCATCTTGGAAGCTAACTTATACACAGGTACTGCTCTAACCGTCTGAGCTAACGAAGATCTCATGGTAGGCATGAGTTATTTAACCCTACACTTTGTTGGCGTCTCGATTCTCACGTTCGTATTTAGCCAGGAATATAGTGTGGCTCTCAATGTCGACAGTATGAAATCAAATGATGGATAATTTTATATCCGACAGAATATGATAATTATAATGACATTTATTAGTTGAGAGCCTATATTTGCCTGGCGCCAGTGTGAGCCTAAATATGAATGTGAGAATCGAGAAGCCAATAAAGTGTAAAGTTAAATAACTCCTGCCTACCATGAGATCTTCGTTAGAGTAGTACCTGCATATAAGGTAGCTTCCAAGGTGGACGCAGGTTCGTTTCTTTATTCACATTTACGATTTAGGCCGCCCGTTTAGCAGTCGGGCAAATATAGGCTCTCAACTAATAAATGTCATTATAATTATCCTATTCTGTCAGATATAAAATTATCCATCATTTGATTTCATATATATATATATCCACGTACAAACATACATTGTATATTTATTCATATTTATACACACACATAATATATATATCAGGTGCATGCATACATGTTTAGGCTTATGTGTATATGTATTTGTTTAGCTTAGTCTGGCACAAAGCCAAAACTGTTGGGACTGTAACAAAGTGCATCTGCATTTGACTGCACTGCAGGTATGTGGGATGTGTTAGTAAGAGAGCGTGTGTGAGCTTCATTGTCCCAAATATTGTCCTCTGTAAACTTACAAATCTATAAAGAAAGATAATCTGTAATATTTTTCCCGGAGAAACTGTCCGCTGAGTGACCTACGATAAAAAGTTAAACTTGCAATTCCAAGATTTGGCTTATAATCTGGGTCTCTAACTTGAAGACTGATGACTGAAAACCATTAAAAGGTCAATATTTGGGACAATGAAACCTACACACACATGCACATACTCATACTAATACACACATGCACATACTCACATACACATGCACGCACACTCATACTAATGCACACATCCCATACACCTGCACCTGCATTTTGTTATAGGACCCAGTGAGGCATGAACTCACTAAAGTAGTATTGGTTAGCAAGCTAATCTTGCAAATCACAGCTTCATGGCGAGGCACCTATACCCATGTAGGTATTTACTAAGTTTAGCTTAGTCTGGCTGAAGGCAACAAATGTGGGGCACCCAGGGAGGATCAAAGTAGTAATGATCTGCTGGAGTAGCCTGATAACCATTACCCCATGACATGGCACCCCATGTGTTTATTGTAGATATGATGAGTATGTGTCTATATCCCCCATTACTTGTACAGTAAAGTGCTTTAGGGAATCCATTCTCAACTGGGGCCATATGGCCCCTTTGAGGGCCCTGGCACATTTGAAGGGTGCTCTAAACTGAAAAAATAATAAATGAATTTCTGTTTATTTATCTTGTATCCCTGTTTGACAGG
>VCCN01002953.1:9714-45174 GCA_006491835.1 Architeuthis dux | reverse complement strand
AACATTTATTTACACTATTAACAGCTTTGAAGTGTTGAACTATTAAGTCTTAAAGCAATTAAGAGAATGTGAAGAAACCACTCAAACTCTGCAGAAACACTGGTAGATATTTTTAATAAAGTGATTATGGCATCCAGTATAGTTTCTTTTCTTTAAAAAATCATCACATAGAAATTCAAATATATCCATGAATTTTTCATGGTTAATAACTAGTTTATATATATTTTCTATAGTTTTGAGAAGGGTCATTAACATTCAAATAGTTCTTCGGACAATTGAACTCCTTGTTGTTTGTGTTGTTAACATGATGTTTCGGACAAATTGGCAGAAGCGTTGTGTTAACAACACAAACAACAAGAAGGGGTTCAATCTTCCAAGGAACTATTTGAATAGTATATTTTTTTTATACACTGTTGTTCTTTTTATCATAAGTGAGACACTTGAGGATGGTTGTAGAATACAGCAGGCAAAACGTGACAAACTGGTTCGAATGTATAATAGTAACACTACTTCATCTCAGAAATTAACACACATACATTTATTATATTCATTTTTTTTATTTATCCTTTGATAATTTGTTACTGCAGAAAAAACCTTTTTTCTTGCAATGTACTTCTCTCATACATTATGAGCTTTTGAAAGATATATTTATAATTATTTTTTCCTGTATTTTTCAGACTCTATTGGATAGTCACCTGAAGGAATTTAAAGTCGTGGGTTCAGTTAATCAAGTGGAATGTCTTCAAGAAATGAACAGACATCAAGCAAAAAGGAACGGCGTCGTAGTACCAACAGAGTTCAACTAGAAGAAAATGTATTCACTACCCAGATCTCACACTACCATCAGACGATGGGGTACTATTCGGGTGTGGGCCCACCATTCATACCTGACCGTAATTGTTATAACAACATCAACTGGTCATCACGGGCTCCTCCTTGGACGGGGTGGACACCACCTCCTCCTGGAACATGGATGACATCATCAGTAAGCAATGGAGGTATGGTACCACCCCCACCGTCATTCCCTTGCAGGGTTCCTAACCGTCTACCCCCATCTCCATTCAATCCTCCTGCTATGCCTCCACAGCACACATCTGTCATTGATCCTCTCTTAGGGTCAATGCACACTCCAGCATCAAGTAATCTTCGAGGGTGGTATACCAGGTATCCGAATGACATTCCTATCCAAGAGGTGCCTGTGGTTGTTCCATCTGGGCGGTTGGACAATATTGAATGCTTACGGCATGTTGGGAACCACATCAGGGCAGACCACAACTTTGTTGAAAAAACTCTGGTGCAAAAATGCGAGACCACAGCATCAGTCTGTGGCACAACGGTCACACGGCGCTCTTGGTACAAAATGCCAGAAAAAAGCCCACCACAGCCAAGTAAAGAGAAAGTAATGAAGACAAGTGAGAAAACAGAAAATATTAATGTCGAAGAAACAGCAGTATTGCCAAGCAAGGTTAAGAAAATGGAGGATACTGTGATCCTATCACCTGATTATTGCTCAAAACTGTCTACTGCAGACCCCTCTTCAAAATCCTCAAACTGTCTACCTGAGGTGCCAAATCACAACACCTCATCCAGTAATTTTACTGAATATTTTCTTAAAAGACTTATGAAGAAGCATCAAAAAGAGTCTAACATGAAAAAGATTTCTGTCTCTAATGCCATGACCACTGACACTGAAAGTGCAAACATTCAGGCCCCTAGTGATGTACCAGAGAAACGTGTGTCACGTGTCCCTATTTTCAAAAAACACATACCAAATTCACATAGTTCTAAAACCGGTAGTCGAATCATTGAGGATGTAATTGATCTGTCCCGAGACTCACCACCATCTTCTGCAAGTGAGCCAAACAACAACAACAATAAAAACATTAACTGTCATCAGAACGAGGCTGCGTCATGTGACCTTGTCATCACTAACAGTTACTCATTGTCATTTTCTGGTGTGCCTAACAAGGCCACCAACCCTTCGTCCTTGATTGGTGCTAGACTTTCGCCAACAAAGCGGAAACTGCCCGATACGAAACCCTCAACACTTGAAGATAATCAAAAAGAGAATCTGATTGTCTCCGAATCAATAAGTGATTTCCAGATGAAATCAAAACGCAAGAAATACGAGCCCCGCAAACGGGATAGCTTTGTGCTTGAAGAGGACACTTCATGCTGGGTTTCAGGAACAATGAATAAATTGATAGATTCCAATTTCCATTCAAATGACAAACATGTTCTGACCCCCAATATCATCGAGAAAACCATTCCCAGTGATCAGTCTAACAAGTATTTGAATAAGATTGATAGTGATAACGCCCCTGAGTATTGTGATATTGTTGATATTTTGCATTCCTTGTCAGAATCAGGTCCGAATTCTCAGGGGGTGCATGCAAGCAATAAAGAAAGCCTGCTGCCAAAAAAGGACTCTATTCTGGAAAGAAAAGTCATCCGAACAACGAACTCCGTAAGAAATGACAAGTGCATTACACTGGATGACACAGATGACTCAGATGGCACCCAATCTGGGGAGACACTTACTCCGTGTACTGTCATACGCTCTAGGCAGTCTCTGGACACACTCAGCACAGCGGACAACTCTGTAGACTCTACCATTAGTTCTAGTTCTTTGGACAATAATGATGTAGAAGAAGAGGGAATACCTGAAAAAGAAGTACGATTTTCAGTTGTGACTGGCAAAGCTAATTCCAAGGATCAAGACAATCACAGTTTTACCACCTCAGAAAATACTTCATCTGTACTAAAGGAAAATATTTCCTTGTCTAAACAGAAAGTCGAGGACAAGCAGTTGTCACCAGAGATTAGTTCCAACAAGGAACTGACAAAGTCAACCTGGATGACGCTGAGCCTCGCCAAACCATCAGTCTGCAAGCTCCCTAAAGCAATCCTTCCAATCAAAAAACAGCCAATAGAACATAGAATATCTGATGAGGAACTGGAGACATTAGAAGGTTTGGGGCAAAAGGGGTCTGGAGAAAATGTTGCTGTTGCCACTTCAGCTAGCAATCTGAAGATAGAGAACTCTTCTCCAAACAAAGATAAACCCGCAAATGATGTGATAATCATGTCAGACACCCACACTTCTGTTGTGTCTGAGAAGACTCTTACAGAAAATACGAGACCCATCAAAATTTTGAATTCATCAGAGAATCCAATAGCTATCATTGATGACAGGTTAGAAAATTCTGAAGGAGCTTCTTCTGTTGGTAATGAGAGCGATGACAGTTTGCCTAGTGTCCCTTCAATCTCTGAGAGCCCACTCCCTGAGGGGATTGGAACAGCAGATGACAGTTTGCCTAGTGTCCCTTCACTCTCTGAGAGCCCACTCTCTGAGGGGATTGGAACGACAGAAAAGGATGGTAAGGAATCTGCTGCTTCTAATGCTAGCTTTATCAACCAAGATGCTGAAAATCTCAGTATAGCAAATACCAAACAAATTTTGGATCCTGCCCTCAAGGTCAGTTCTCTTGCCGATGAGTCTGGGAATGCCACCACCAGATCAAACAACTTGTGCGACCAACGAGTTGATCGTGATGCGCCAAATGACAAAGAGATGATGTTGAGCAGAGTTGTTGATAGTCTGGAGAGCCAGAAGCAGCAACAAAAGCAAACTGTGTCACAGCAGCAAGAAACAAATTCTTCTTTCAGCAATTCTGTGCTGAACGTAGAGCAAGTGAAGAAATCACTTCTGTCAAGGAGCAGCAACAACATCTTCACTCTCACAACCTCCCCGCTGAAAAGTAAAACCACGACTTCTCTAATGGACTGTAATGAAACAGTTCCAACACCCACTCTGCAACAGCCTAGATTGGAAGTTGTAAACCTCTCCAAGAAAGTTTTGTCGTGTAACAATTTGAAAGAAATAAATCAAACACCCTGTCTGGAAATTAGTGAGAATGGAGACATGAAAGTGATCGCTATTGTAACCGACTATGAAGAGTCTGCTTGTGATAGCCTGCTCGGACTTGCTGAGCCTGATGGTGTGTTGGGTAAAAATTCAAATGTCATTGTCACATCAATCGATTCATCAAAGAAAGATGCTGTTTTAGAATATTCAGAACACACCAATGGCTCTCCTTTCAAGGAATTTCACAAATCCAAGATGTTGAGTCTGACAGAAATCAACAAATGTAAAAACACCAAAGAAAATAGGTCACTATTTTCATCCTTCTTGAACTGTCATGAGGAGAAGGACCTCTTCTCAAAGAACAGTAATGGTGACATTGTTGTCTTGAATGACCCTGCACCAAAAGTGAAACAGCACACTCACTTCTCGTCCCATTCTGTCCGAAGTAGTGGAATTAGGGATAAAGTTGTAAGCTTTGACGCGCCCAACTCCTCTATTGGCCTAAATATTATGTCTGTGGAGCTGAAACAGCCACCTTCTACTATTGATTATTCTGCTGATAAACTTGTGGGGCCTCTTGTTTCATCTTTGGTTGATAAATGCATAAACAAATTGAATTTTGCTCCCACAATCAACAACCATTCACTAGAGAACCAGGAAAAAACCCCAAAAGCAAAAAATGAAAAGCTTAGCAGTGCAAAACCACAAAGCAAAGCTAAGGTTAAAAACTATTTAAAGAAATTCAAAAGGCGAAAGATTTCACAGAAAATGCTCCACTCCAAAAAAATGTACCGCCAATTTAAGAAAAAATATATGTCTCTTGGAATGAAGATTCATGCTGTAGAATTTCAAGATTCATTGGTCTCGTGTAATCAAAAGGAAGACGTAGAACCAGTCACTGACACAAGCAAAGATGGCAAAGTTCCATTGCCGTTTGTTTCTAAAGTTGGTTCTCGGACTCCTTTGGCTAAATACGATCTGAATATTTTGCGAGCCAGGATCTCAAGTGCGTGTCCTGACAGACGCGGACGTATTTTTCGTTCTCCCCAACAGGAATCTGATCAGGTCAAAGACAAGACCAGTGACTCTGTGGCCTCTCTAGACAAGCAGTGTCAAACAAACAGTCCTTTTTACGGCTGTTTGACACATGCATTTAAGGGTAGCTGCTATCAAAAAACTGAAAGGAGGATCTCACCCATTATCCACAAGTTTGTGAAGTTCCATGGCCACAAGCTGTTATGTGTTATCATTAATGTAAAAAAATATGTCATAATTAGAGAGCTTGTTCAAAAGTGCTTTCAGGGAAAGAACCAAGTTCACTTTTATAGAACTAAATACCGCGACTACAGTTTTCCATATTTAGAGCTTCCATTCCATATGAAGTCTTTTGCTCTGAAATATCTCCTCGAGTCTGGATCTCTGCTCACTGGGAACAGAGCTACACCATTGGGTATTATGTTGCTTAGCGATGCTGAAATTATTTATCACTTTTTTTACAGCTTCAGAGAATGCAATCTGACAGCTTGTGTCCAGGATTGGGATCCAGATGATAGGGGTGTTTATGACTGCGATTGGCTCAAAGTGCTGGATACAGCACCAGCAGTATCTATGAAAACAGAACCTCTGGATACTGTCACAGACACGGGTTTACCAGGAAATTATTTGTGTACATGCAATCATGCTAGTAACAACTTTGCCTCTGCTTTAGGACAATGCAGGGTTGTTGCTCGCCAACCAGTAAAGCGTCCCATGTCAGGTATATTTGAGCCTTCCTTTGAATCTCCAGTCTTTGGAACAACCTCATCTTCGACCCAAACCTCTCCACTAGATACTAATTTTTCTATACACCCTGAACCTGATGATGATGTTTCGACAAATATCATCAAAAGGGATAACTCTGATCCCAACATAGAGTCTAGTTGTAGTACCATTTCTTTAGAAGAGTCTCTTATGGATTCAAACTCTCGTATGACACGAAGTAATTCTGATTTGGTGTCAACTTCTTCCGATTACTGTGATTATGTTTCCAAACCCATTTCTGCAGACTTTGTTTTTGAAGCACATCGAAATGTCGACGACGATGATGACAGTAGCTGTGGTTCTGAGCCCCCAACCTATTCTCACTTTTCTCCTGGCTTGCCTTTGGAAGATCCACCTGAAGGCAGCGAACACAAAATCAATCTTCCTCTTTCTGACCCTACCCAGACACATGAATTTGTTCTGGGCGGGATGACCTTGCTTGATGGCAAGGTTGTACGCTTTGTAGAATTAAATGGCCAGAGACATTTTCTTCTGATTGACATTAACAGTTCTTGGACTCTCTCTGGCATCCTGGATAGGCTCCTTGAGAGTGAGATTGTCGTTCAAAAGTGCTCACCCTCTCAAAGGAGTTTTCTGTTGAATCTTAACCGTACCCTACCTCAGACAAATGCTGATGACATGTTATTGGTAGCCGACGAGGTTTTTCCTAAACTGAAGACATGTCTGACTCTAACCTCGTTCAATAGTTCATGTCACAGACCCCACATGGTACCTTCAAAGCCAGACCCTGAACCTCTGACTCTAGAGCGGCAAACACACTGTCCCAATGAATCACAGTCTGAACAGAATTACCTATTCTCTGAAAAGCAAAGATAACATGGGAGGGTGTGTACATTTATAAATGTGTGTGTGTGTGTGTGTGTACAAGGAGTGAATAATGTTTGTGGCCTAAGGTACAAGGACATGAGTTACTCAATTCCAACTAAATTCACATACAGTTCAACTCTTTGAATGATTAAAAAGAAAATTTGAAGTTCGCAACTGTTTTATTTTTTCTGTTCCAGACAATTGAAACTTGGGAGTCAGCAATTGTTGAGAAAACAATATTGCCCATCGTTTTATTCAGCTGCCCACTTTTTAACCATGCTGTAGGAAGGGGCATCTTTTTTTAGTGTTGCCACCATGTCCTCGTGGATCTCCTAAGGTGATAAGCCCTTGATACCGAGGTAGCAGGTGACTGCACAGTATCCTTCTAGCTTGGGCCACAAATTTATCAATCACTACTTGTATGTGTAGTTGTTTATCTGACTAATATTGTTTGTGAATGAATGAATGAGTGTGTGTGTGTGTGTGTGTGTGTCTACACATCCACACACAAGATTTACATTTATGAATGAGTATGGATGTATTTTTTTTTTAATTGAAGATTAAGTTCAACTTTTCTTCCCTTCCTTTTTCCTTTTAACAGAACATCGACTCGACTTCTCATCATGTAAAAATTGTCATGCCAATTTTTGTGACTTCCCAGACCACAGCATTAACAAACCAAAAAAATAAGAAAAAATATAACATTTCTCAGACGAAAAGAATGAATCAAATCTTTTTTATTAAACATTTAATGAATATTTTTTTTTTTTAAGGGAAAAAACTATGTTAACCTTGACAGACTTTACTTAAAGTACTCAGCAATGTCTTACTTTTCCTTAGAACGAATGAGCATATTGTATATGCCGGACTATAAGACAAATGGTTTACATGGGTATTTGGAGAACTACCGCTTACTGCAACTTATCCAAGCCCCATAACTGTCCATATTCAGCTTTGGTAGATGGCCCCCTAGTCCTAATACCAGCGCATTGGATGTAGTGTGATATTTGCATAATTTTTAAATTTTTTTTAATTAAACGTCTGTCTTATATACCGGCATATATGGTACATGGAAAATGCTCCAGACTTCAAAAGAAATTCATTTTTATTTATTTTTATTTCAACAAAATGCCATCTTCTTTCCATTACATGTGGCTTATATGTAAATCTGAAGTGTTATTTAATGAATCCTTCTGATCAGTAGCCTCACCTTTGTTGTTTTGATCACTATATGATTTGGCTGGTGGGTTCTCAAGTTTTCCTCGTGTATGTTTTATCCTAGTGGTCGGCAAACTTTTTGCCCCTGTGGATTGTGTATTAATGAGTGGATAACGGGCTTAAAATATGGGAATTATCCATTTGAATACTTCTAGTTATATTTTGCCTCGAATCAATGAATAACGCATGCTAGAAAATAATTTGTTGTTGTTGGTTTATTCCTCACTTGTGAGGATCTGTAGACATGAAGGTGGTTGTGGAGCCCAATCGGTGCAACACAGACCTTTCCACACTTCAGAAAGGGGAAGCTCTGGGTTGGTAGATTTGTTTTGTTTTCTCTCCTCCTGCTAGCCCTGGTTGTTTTTTAAAGTAAAAATCAGCATGCGCACACCAAGTCCATTTTTAGGCTTTGTGCCCTTCCTTAATGGCTTAGCAAGCCGAGACGGCCATGGTGACTGCCAAGCTGTTTAGAGTAGTCTTCGTTTAGATGGACTGCCTTACAGGGCTGACGGGTTCCATCTACCCTACTATTTTACCCATAGTTGGGGGCTGGGAAGTGGATCGATGCCTTTCCCAAGGGTATTAGTGTGAAGTGATCACAAACTACCTCAGACAGAATTTGAACTCGGTTCGCCATTTCCATTTTCCGTGCTACTAACAGTTAGTCCGACTATGCACCCCCACCTACGTATAGCTGGTTAACCATCGTTCCGATGATGTATGTAGCTGTGAATTGAAACAGCAACCTGTATGTGAATATTTTTAAAGTGAGAGGGTCATTGCACAGGGATGATCTTAATCTCAGGCACCAAGGTTGTTTTCTTTTGGCATAATGAGACCTCACAACTGGCGGCTTTTTTGGCTTCAGAATTTGCCATAAAGGAGGTAGAGTTCACCACCAGTCTGTCTTAAGGGCTTACTCCTAGTTTTGAATCAGAGTTGTCCATCTCTTCTGGTTACTAACCAAGGCTAGAGAGCCCAGTCTGCCCTAAGTCAGTTATACTGCATAAATAAATAAATAAACACATTATGTCCGTTAAATACAATAGTTTTGTTAGAGCATCGAAAAAGACATTCATTTACTTTGATTTTCAGACTTCAGATCTAAATAATAGATGAATAAACAAATAATCACATTTTGATTACATCCTTTAAAAACCTGTAAAATCATTTGTGCTTAGCCAAACTTGCCAATTAGTAATCAAAGCACTCAATTTAGTCTCAATTTATTTCAATCAAGGCATTTTTTTTATCTATTAAAACGACACAAAAAAATCTTTAAAATATAAAAAGTAAGCATAGCATCCCAATATTACTTGAGTGCAGGTCAAAATCGCTTTGGGGGCTGGATTTTTTTATCTCCACTTATTCACTGGTCCTGTGTTAAAGATTTGTTTGAAACGGTAAATTTTTCATTTTCATCTGTGAGAAAATTGAGATTAAAGCAATTTAAAAAAAAAAGATTACTGGATGTGATAGACACCTGAGGAAGGCTAGAGAACCCACTGGCTGAAAGTTAAAAGATCAAAACAACAAAGGTGAGGATGTTAATTCAATTAATTCATTGAATATTGCCAATATTTGTCCAAATCAGGTCACCATACATTAAAAAAAAAAAGGTTGCCGACATTTCAGCACAAGACAATTCCATGCCAGGCCCAACAAAAACAAACTATAGAGAAACCAATTTTTGAGATATAGAAATTAGAATTATTTATTGAATTCATTGGTACTCCATTTTATTGGCTCGATTTCGATAGTCATTAACTTCTTTATTGCTGAATGAGTTCAAAAACAAACTTGAGTTAAAATGATTTATTGAGATACAAAAATCAAAATTATTTTTTTGAGTTGATGATGTGCTTTTGCTCTTTCTCTGATAAAATAAACTCTATAGGGCTAATTTATTTAGTTTTAAATTAGTAAAAGGTAGCCACAAAATAGTAAGTTAAAATGTGTGCAATTTGAAAAGAAAACAATACCATTGTAAAGTTGCCAAATATGATTAATGCCTTGCCAGAGTTGCCAAATATATATAGTTGCAGTGCATAAGTGCCCAATGCACCATTTATAAAAAGTTGATATTGTCATTATTTTTAGAGCTTCAATGCTCAGTTTTTTAATTATTTTGAAGCTTGAACACTCTATGAACACTCTATGAATCATAATGCAGAGTGTTCAAGCTTCAAAATAAAACAAAACTGAGCATTGTAGCTCTAAAAGTAATGAAAATATCAACTTTTAAAAAATGGTGCAGTGGGCACTCATTATGTGCGGCCACTCATATATATATGTATATGTGATTGTCTTTGAATGGAACTGTTGTTTGCTGAATTGTCCTGCACTGAACTGTCGGTTCAAAAAAATAATTCCTATCATTCAAATGAGTTTGTTGAGGTATAGCTTAGTTTCTTGTATTCAACAAAGCTAAACATTTCACTTGTATTGGTGATATTTTGTGAATGAAAAGTGATGTGTTTATCTTTGAATACTGGTACGAAGCTCATGAGAGCTGATTTACAGTTTGTAAAAAGAGTTGAGTACTTATTGAAATTTCTGTCTTGCAAACACCTTTTAATACTTATTTAATACTGCTGTCTTGAAATGAGAAATAACTCCTAATGGAAGCAAGACTGCTACCCAAGAAATCCCTCTTGATCGTAAAAGAAAAAAATGCCCGACAAATTTTGTGTGTGTATTTTGTTAATATCTTCCTTATGTCATTTCTTTGTAAATTGTGAAAATGGTGTATTATTAATTGTAGCAGTTGTAGAAGAAACAAGATTGTGTCTCATATGGTATTGGAGTGTATCAAAAGTATTTTCATTTTTTAATCTCTTGAGAGATCCTGTATATTTTTTGTAGCTTATGTAATATACTACATATGGTATCTTTCAATGATTCTAGCTCTTCTAAAAGTTTTTGAGTGCTTGTGGTCAGGTTCTCTTCTACTTTGCTTTTTAAAGCATCATAATCAACAACTGATTGTCATTCATTTCTGGGCTTTATTTCAAGGGACAAATCAATACCCTTTAAATGCTTAAACTTGTTTTGGACAGTACAGTCAGATATTGTTTCATTTCTTTCCACTTCCTGAATTCTATGAGCAGCTTCAGCAATTTTGAGGCCCAATTTCAAATATTGCATCAAAATTGCCAGAATATCAATAATTGTATCCATTATTATAACATCTGAAACAAAAGGTACTGCTGATTAGTTTTGATAATGATATAAATAATAATAATATAGTGGAAACATTGATTTATATTATAATGATCTGAAGTCTGTTTGTAGGTGGATGGGAGTGTTATCGTAACATAGTAAAAACGGCACATTGTAGCAAGATCTTTGTTACTACAGTAAAATGCTCCAACTTGAAAAATAAAACAATTCCCAGTCCAATCGGGCCACTGGTTTTTGAGTAATTAATTTAATTATAAATTGACCCCCAAAGAATATGTCTAAGGGAGATAACTCCAGGTTTATTAATTTCTAATTACTATTCCTTTTACTCTTCTTTATAAAAAAATAAGAGGAATGAGCAAATAATTTATAAATTGTATGAATAGGAAGTGACTTAATATTGAGCTTGAAGACCATCAAAGGCAGCTTTTAAGTGAGTAGTCTTTAGATGTGTACATAAAATAAGCTTTGGAGTAAAGGTCTGTAAAAATGAAAATACTTTTGATACACCCTAATAGAATTATTGGCTCCTTAAGCAAGTCTCTCATGGTTGACTGTAATAAGCATCTGGGCATTGAGCAAGTCTTTCATATGCCATATTCCCCATGCCCAACATTTACTTGTAAAATCCTTGGCACGTGACAACATATCAGCATTATTTCCTTCAAACTTTGCACCTTTTAAAAAACTACATTTCCTCAAGACATTCATCCATTTTTCCATTCTTTTGGTTCAATATACAAACATTTATTTTTTCAAAATTAAAAACCACTTTCAACGATTCAGTAACTTTTTGGAATTGGTCTGATTTATTTTTTTGTATTTTTATTTTATTTTCTTGTTTATTCTTAGTATTTTATTTTAAAATATTCATACCATAACCAACTTTCTTTTATGTATGTACCATATTTGACGGCATATAAGACCCCCTTTGTTTCCTAAAAAGTGGCTCAAAAGCTAAAAGTAACCTTCATTGTCCAGGCCCACATTGGCCAGAACTTGAGGAGTTGATAAAAAAAACTGGGTGATAAATGAGAGGAATTCAGGGAAATGCATTTTTCTTCTTAATATTTCCTGCAGAAATAGGGTTAGGGGTTATATGCCATCAAATGCCGTAAATTAAATTTAATATGGTGAAACTTTTGTTTTAATGTATCTGTAAATAAGATCCTATGAAATTTGAAATTTTTACAAGGAAACTTAAATTCCTAAAATGCATAAAAATCAAAGATATTAAAAAAATCTTTTTTTGAAAATTAATGCTACTTGATGACAAAGTATTAGAATCTTGAAACTTTATCATAATTTAGAAAATGAATGTATGAAATATTTTGTAGCATTATCATTTACATTGTGTACAGCTACAAGTTGTTTATCTTGTCAAAGCTTGCACAAGCATGTCCATGAAAAAAAAAAGTGACAGAGTATTTGTTTAAAATAGACGTTTACGGTCTTAAAGAATTAAAAAGAAATTATATATCAGAGGTGGCCAAACTTGCTTTATGTAAGAGTCACATACAATAAACTTCAGATGTTTGAAAGCCACAAGACACAAACAAAATTTACACACACGTTTTTATTGTTACATACACATTTTGTTACAAAACTTTTATATAAATATTAACAAATACATGTACACAATAATATTTATCCATGTATGTAGTTTTTGTTAATTTTTGTCAGTTTCAGAAATCACAAAGTACACATATATTTCAAAATCTTGATTGATGATTTTTTTAACTATATTAAATCCTATATTAGGATTTAATATAGTTATATATTTTTTTATTAACCACGAACATTAAACTTACGTTTTAATCTAGTGGGGTCAGAGTTCATACCCGGTAAATAATAAGCTTGACATTTACTTTCTTTACCTTTTATATTGTAATGGGAAACAGAGCACAGCCAACAGATTTTCACAAGCTTTACATTAAATGTCAAAGAGTCACATGTGGCTCGCAATCCACGATTTGGCCACCCCTGGTATATATAGTGAAAATTAATGATTAATATTTCTGCGACAAGAGCCAGAAATGTCTTTCTGAAGCTCTCCAAAAGTCTAAGTATGAAAATTAAGACGAGTAGTTACAATAATCCATGACAATTTTAATAGGCAAAAAATGGCTTACTTTTTCTTTAATTATTGGATCAAATTAAGACCTATTTGTTGTATGAAGTAAGGACTTTCATATGCCAATATGACTATAATTTGTACTGAGTAATCTAATATAGGATTTTGGGTGATCTCTGCTTTAGGCTCACATTTATCATCTGATGTAAATCTTCGAGCATAAAGGCAACCTTTACTTTACTGCTGAATATGGATGAATTCTGTTGAATATTAAAACCAAAAACCTATAAGATTATTGTGGTACCTTGATGCTGTAGATACAAGATGGTCATTGAGCGGCTATAAACCCCAAGCAAGCTAGCAAAGGCAGGTTAGTTATGAGTGCAGAAACACCAGTATTTATAAGGTTAGTTGTATGTTTAGCTTAAGTAGTTCAGTAGGAGAATATCTAATAGCCTACAATCTTGGACCAAACCCCTATTGAGGGATGGGCTATGAAGTTCATGGTAATTGTGGAGTTTTTAGTTTTTTCCTAAATATTCCCTGCCAATTTATAGGTGCATGTTTTATGTTGGGAACATGGTAATTCATCAAAAAAACCCTTGTAGAAAATAGTTTCAAATTGGTTGCTTGCCACATGATCCTTAGTACAAAACTCTAGAATGGCTGATGTTCTGTATATAGAAAAGAAATCTCACTGATCAAAGTATGACGTCAAAATATGAAGCTGTTGATATCAACACCTCAGCCTGTCTAGCATTTAAATATATCTGTAACTTGATCGTACTTACCATTAGAATGGACTTTTAATAATGAACTATATTAAGGCATTAATGTCAAAGTATGATGTAAAAAATACCAGTTTTATATAGACACCTTGGTTGTTAGTTGTTCTCGTGTTAAATATATCAATAACTTGTTCATATTTTAACACTAAAATAGTGGATAGTCTTTGTATAACAAACTACTAAAGCAAACAATGTTTCTTTTGAAATTTTATTTTTAATTTTGTTTTTGTATTTACCTTATTTGACGGCATATAAGACTTCCTTTTTTTTTACCAAAAGGTAAACATAACCTTCATTGGCCAGCCCCACATTGATTAGAACTCAAGGTGGAGTTAAAAAGCTGAGTGGTAATTCAGGAAAATGTATATTTTTTCTTAATATTCTCTGCTGAAAGGCGGGGGGGGGGTCTTATATGCCATCAAATATAGTACTTTTGAATTGGCCATAGATACCTAATCACTTCACATTTAGAGGATTCTGGGTATATGTTTTGATTTGAAAACATGTGTTAAGTTATTAAGAGAAAATACAAATCAGTATGATAAACCCAGAAAATGTCAGAATTTTAAGGAAAAGAAATGAAAATCATAAAAAAAAAGTTTTAAGATCTTTTCATTTATTTTATCAAGCAGTTAAGATGGTTTATTAATGTAAAAATTTAGTCTTGAGTTTCAAGACCTTTACGATGCAGATCTAAATGTGGCTATCATTACCTATCCTGTTTCTACATGGCCACAACTTCAGCTGTTCTGATAGCAGAATCTACCAAAGTCCTCCGCTGTTGGTGAATTTAAAGTCAATGAAAGAGACGAGAAGATGGCATTTTCATTTTTTTTTTTTCATTTTTTAAGTGGACTTCCGATACCAGGAAATTTCATGTAGTTCAAGAGACTTGAGGGGTTTGGGTTTTTTTTTCTTCAGTTTTTTTATTCAAGCAAAATCTTGATAAATACAAAGGATAAGTTTAGCTTTTTAAATTCGCTGCTATCAGCAGAATTGCCCAAGTTGTCGGCTGCTGAAGCGGCGGCCATATGGAAACAGGAAAGATAATGATTGCTCTAAATGTCATGGTCTCATGCTCACTCTGTAAGTCGGAATCACAAAATTTAATATTTGACAAATTTAGCCTGCTAAGAAAACATTAGAATAGAAAGTGACTGGGTATGAGATATATCAGTAAAAATTTGAAAACGGTTAAAGAGATGAAAACAAAAACAATAAAAAATATTATGATCTTATACATAGTTTTAATGTATAGTCTAATCAGGGTTATAGTTTTATCACAGTACAATTGCATTCATCAGACAACCAGTAAGTTGCTTAATGTAGAATATATATACAGGTTCTGGACAATTTATCTGGCAAGCCTAGTATCAGAGGTGATCCAGATTTCTGAATTGTTCGGTTTTCTGGACCAAGGTTTATTATATTGATGATATAAAATAAACAATGAAATTGTATTAACGGATATAAATTGATACACTTATAAAGCAGGGTCTGTTTGATCTTTATTTATCCACTTTTATCTACTAAAATATACAATGAAAAGTTAATAAAAAAAAAGTAGAGAATGAAACTTTTTAACATATACAAATTAATCTACTTGAAAAACGGTCTGTTTAATCAATGTTAATCTACTAATCTTAATCTACTAATCTTTATCTGAAGACAATTCAATATCGGCAAACTACTACAAAGCCTGCCTGCTTCACAACTTGCCAGTTTAAAAAATAGCTGGTTTTCTTGTAATTTCAAGTCAGATAAATGGTCTGGTAGTGTATTTTGTCTACTTTTTTTCAGACTATTATATCTAATACTACTAGTGTAAATAAACGTGGCAGTGTAGTGGATATTGAAGAAGAAAAGAATATAGCTATATAATTTGGATGACTCCTGCTGGTTAGCTTTCATCATAGCCTAATATGGTAAGGTTCTGTCATAGTAAGACAGGCTCCAAAGGATAAGGGATATGAGACAACAATATGTGTACAGTATTTTAAGACCAAGTAGTGTCATACAAACACACAAAACACTGGGAAAGAGATTGCAGGCCACCTTAATCAGATGAAGTTTACTGTGAGACTAAATATGATTCAGACAAATTTTTAGTGGATGACAATTTTTGTGAGCATCCCACAAATACAGAGACTTAATATGTCATTGCAAATAAAGGTTCGGCTAAGTTAGTAAGGAAGTGTGGGTGGCCTATCAGTGAACCGAGTTCAAACTCTGGTTAGGACAGTTTGCATTCACTTTGTAATAATACCCGTGAGAAAGGCATGTATTCCCCCCCCCCCAGGGATTGGTAAATAGCAGGGCAGTTGAAGATCCTTAGCCCTGTAAGGCTTGGGCATCGGGCTAGCACCCAAGCTCTGTTAAACACATAATTGCTACAATAGTTGGATCTCCATGGATCGTTTGAAGAATAGAGACAAAATCTTTGCCTCCTGTTGCATGACAGGAAAGCAACTGAGTCTGAGTAATTTAGTATTTTTTCCCCCCTGGTTTAGAAGTGGATGTGACTATTTTCTGTTATATTTATCAGTTATATACAACACACAGACCTGGGTGTGTTGCAATGTTTTGCCAAAAAACCCTGCGCGAGATGTGTAGAATCTACTCGCTTGGTCATTGTGAATATGATGGTCACAAACTCACTAAGGGCATCTGCCAACTGAGTTATTGCACGGGAGAGTGTCTGTTCATGCATGTGCAGTAAGGTTGCCTATAATTGGTTACAAAATTTCATCAAGGCCACACAACCAGTTCTCCAAATATTCAAAATGGCTGGATACTTTCCAGACAGACGTTATATGTTCAGATAATATTACAAAACATTTTTTTCAGTAATCATGGATTGAGGATTTTTAGTCATTTCAGGCAATCTGCTTGTTTTAAAGGATCCGTGTATTTTCCAAACAAAGCTTAGTAAATATCAGAAGGCATAACTTTTCTTGGATTTTTGTAAAAAAAATAATTAATTGGCACCAGTTTTAGTATAAGGAACCCTTCCTAACCACCCCCACCAATACCTGTAAATTCAGTTCATTTGTATTCTTATAAAATCTATATTTATTACAATGTCTATCATGCCCAAACAAGGTAAATGTGAATTGGATTCGAGCCTCCATGATTTTGCCAAAGTCTTTATTTCTGTTTTATGCAAAACGGAATGACTGACAGGGTATTGACTAAAGCAGTTTCAAAATCTACCTGCTAACCACTGATGTCATTTAATTCTAGTACCCTGAGGTAAGGCAATACAATTCCCTTTTTTCTGTCACCACTACTCATTTCAGAATAAGAGAGGGTGATTGTGTAAATTTTCTTATTCATAATTTGAAGTTCCAATATTGCTCCTCATAGACCAGTGATTCTCAGTCCCTGGTCACATTCCCCCCGTTGTGATCCCAGGTTTCCTCAATTCCTCTCCCCTTTTGAATTGTAATCTAGTAATTTTTTCACCATTATACTTTCCTTTATATGTTACTCTACAATTCCTCCTCTGGCTAAAATTCCTCCCCATAGAAAATTTCTTCCCTATAGAATGTATTTGGAAAGGCGTGAAAGCTGCTGATTCGAATCTCAGGGTTCTTGTAAAATCCCCATTACTTTTCAAGTTACACTTTTAAGACTTGAGCTGTCTTTCTATGTTTAATGCCTCTAAGTGTCATTTTGTTAATCCTTCTAAAATCTGCAATTCTCTTATAATTTAAAAGTCTGCGCTTTGTTGCTTTTTTCTTCTCCCTCAATGCAACTCTGATATAAAAAAAAGAAATGATCAGAATTTATCAGCGAGAAAATTCATTTGCATTAGATAACTTCCAGAAAAATCTTCCTTTGATAACAGAAATATTGGGGTGTATCAAAAGTATTTTTGTCTTTAATCAACTTAAAATCTCATGTATATTTTTTGAAGCTCTTCTAAATGCTGTACATATGTTATTTTTTGATGATTCTAGCTCTTCTGAAAGTTATTGAGTGCTGGTGGCTGGGTTCTTGCATTTTAAACCATCATAATCGACAACTGATGGTCATCCACTTCTGGGATTTATTTCAAGGGACAAATCACCACCCTTAAAACTCTTAAACCAGTTTTGGGCAGTACGGTCAGATATTGTTTCATTTCTTTCCACTTCCCGGATTCTGCAAGCAGCTTTAGCAGCTTTGAGGCCCAGTTTGAAATAATGTCTCAAAATTGCCAAAATCTCAATACTTGTATCTGCCATTATAACATTTGAAACAAAAGGTATAGCTGATTAGTATTGATAATATGATATGATATATGATTGTGTGTGTGTATATATGTGTATATATATATAATATAAATAATAATAATAATAATATAGTGGAGTCCTAGATAGTTTTTTTTAAATAAGATTTGGAGTAAAGGTCTGTAAAAAACAAATACTTTTGATACACCCTACTAGAAAACAAAAGCAAAATGATACATAATACATTATATTCTGATAATTTATAATTTTGAATCACAATGAATTCTATAAAGATTTTCTTTTGGCTCTTCTGATTGTTTATATTATGTTGGCTGAACAATTTGTAATATTTAAAAGAAATCTTTAACAGTGGTTCCACATGCTAAATTAGCTGTTTTAGGATACACTTTGTTGAACATTCTGGAAGAGAGACTACAACAAAAAGACACCGGATTTTGACCAATGATATCAAAGGAAAATTTCATATAAGTCTGTGCATTAGTTCTTGAGTTAGGCACAATTGAATGCTCAATACTTAGCTGGTACTAATGACAAAGAATCGTTATGCTTCTTCTTGAGCTGTTGATAGAATGATTTGACCTTTTTGTAATGCACATTTATCTGTCTGGTCCATCGTTCTTTCTTTGAATTCAATCAGAAGCAGAGCTGGTTTGATGGAGAAATTGCTATTTCTGGCAGAAGCCCACTATGCTTCCGATTCTTCTTCACCTGGATCAAGGCCATCACATCCATATTTACAATGACTGCATTTCAAGCAGGTTCTATACCATGAAACCATGCATTTGCAAATCGTTTTATGCTACAAGAAATGAATGAATTGGATAAATAAATAAATCGAATCATTGCTTTCTTCCTCGATCTCTGGTCTCCAATGTCCCAAGACACCAAAGAGTGTGTCAAACGACTTTCCATCCCAGTTGGATTCAGCATTGAACATTTTTTCAATAAAAAATATTTCTGGAATGAGTAGGTCATTTGGGGACAGCAAAGAAGGTACTTAAGAGTTGGAACCACTGTTGAAAAACATGTTTAATGAGACAAATCTATTAAAGATAGAGCTATCTTGTTTATTTTCTGAAAAAATGTTACTTTTCTAGTTTTTATTGAATTGAAAAACCTTTAAAAATAATGAGCAAAATTACAAATTTTTAGTCAATGAAATATAAACCTATTGGATTTGAAGCAATAAGACTTTATATTGATACATAAAAAAAATTAATCCTTGCATCATTTTATCCTATTCCACAAAGGCTCAAATCATTATTTAACAAACTCATTTGTGAAACTAGAAAAAAAAAACTATATTAAAACTTGTGTATAGGATTATATTACAGTATATTTACTTTTCCCTTTGTGTGAATAAATCCTGTAAAAAAGTAACACAAAATTGTCCTTTGCCAACAACCGATCATGTGAGGTGAGACATAAACTGATATCAATTATCCAGGTTTAAATTAATTCCCTCTTTATGTTTAACATTCTATATTCCAAAATGTGTTATCATTTTCCTTGATCCAAAACAATCTGTGGTAATTTTATTCTCTGATGAAAAAAAGATCTCTCCTTTTTTTTTTATTTTGAAGGAAAATACAGGCATACCTCGTTTTTTTCTCCACTTTGCAGTAACTGTGTTTTGCAGATATTGTGCTTTTTTACAAATTGAAAGTTTGTGGCAAACCTGCATTGAGCAAGTTGATTGGCACAATTTCACCAACTGCATTTTGGTCACTGTGTCATATTTTGATAATTTTCTCAATATTTCAAACATTTTCATTATTATTATATTGAAATTAGACCAATTAATAACCGTACAATGACCTAAGTGTTCAAATGAGAGGAAGGGGTTTAGAATATTACATAGAATTTATTGATAAAGCAGCAGCAGGGTTTGAGAGGATTGACTGCAATTTCGAAAGAAGTTCCACTGGGTAAAATGCTATTAAACAGCATTGCATGCTACAGAGAAATCTGTTATGAAAGGAAGGGTCAATCAATGTGGCAAAGTTTGTTGTTTTATTTTAAGAAATATCTACAGCCACCCCAACCTTAAGCAACCACCACCCTGATGGCAGCCATCAACATCGAGACAAGACCCTCTATCAGCAAAAAGATTACAACTCTCTGAAGGCTCAAATGATGATTAGCATTTTTTAGCTATAAAGTATTTTTTGAATAAGGTATGTAAATTGTTTTTTGTATACATAATGCTATCGTACACTTAGTAGACTACAGTATAGTGTAAACATAACTTTCATATACACTGGGAAAGCAAAAGAATTGTGCGTCTCACTTTATTATGGTGGTTTGGAACCAAAATCTGCAATATCTTCAAGGTATGCCTGTAATAGCAAAAATTTAATCAAAGTTTCTTCTCGTGTGATAAACGATAAATAGTGGATATTAAAAGGTAGACACATTGTAAAAAAGACAACAGTGGATTCAAAATCCAATATCATATTATTAGTTATATTTTCAAAGAAACACACAAATTTGAATTTGTTATACAATGTATACTCAAATATTTTCTTTTACCTAAAAAATGATTTACACAAAATTTCTTTTAACATATCAAAGACAGACAACTTCTGGATGTAAAGAATTATTCCCTTTAAGATTTTTCAGTTCATTCTCCATGCAGAAGGTTTTTTCTTTTTTTTCTTTTTTACAATTTGGCTATCCATTTCTTAGAAATTAGTTACTTAGATTGGCAGCTCTTGAAAAATTTTACAATTTTTAATCCATTTTCTTTATTACTTGAATTATGAACTTTCTTTTTATCAGAAAACAATCAAGGTACCATGAAATAATTGTGCTTATGCTTTCTGATGTATAGTGATCAGAAATTTTGTGATAATTAACAAGAACCGAGGTTCTCAAACCTTTTCTTCCAGCGTACCCATTTGTCCTGTATGGCAGTGTTGGCATACCCCCTGTGAAGAATATAGTCTAAAATGTATGGATACCATAAAACACAATAGCCATGTAGTGATTTCATTTAATTTGATGTTACATTTTTAATGAGATGGATGAGGTTGGCTCTTTCCAACAAGTAACTCAATTCTAGACACAGTTTTAGAGAGACACATCAGCATATCACTCTCAATTGACAGTTTTGAATGAAATTTTTTTTGGATATACACAAAATTCCAGTGTTTTCTACAAACCTTGCATACCCTTGTGATTTCTCTTGCATACCCCTAGCGGTACATATAACCCGGTTTGAAAACCTCTGAATAAGAAAATATCCTCATTTTCAGTAGGTTTTTTTTTTACGGGGTGAAGGGAAATGATTTATGTTATTGATTTTTGAATAAGGTCTCATCTCACAAGAACGAAATCAATATAAATATTATTCAGTTAATCCCTCCATCAATATCCGATAACACACAAACACATATCAGATCTACGCATATCTCTTCAGAAGATTTCATAGATATATTTTCGTATTTAATAATTTAGCTCTTCATTTAAAATGTAAGAAGTCATTGTCATGTTGCTATTTATCATGTCTTAAAGAATGAAAGCAGTATTGTTTTACTTTATTATTATTATTAAATGTTGATAAAAAATTCTATAAATGTTCTAAGTCTTAAAGTATTTTTAAAGCAGTTTTTAATTCTTCCTCTTCAACAATTTTACAATTACAACGTCCCTTCCACCTTGCTCTATGGCAGTGAAACATGGCACCAGAAATCCATCCAGGAGAAGAAACTGGATGTGTTTGACATGAAATGCCTAAAGAAAACACTAGGCATCAGGTGGAACGACTTTGTAACCAAGACAAAGTTAGGAAACAAGCCAATATTTATCCCATTTCGATGAAATCTGCAAATGGTGAATTAAATGGCCATACAACAAGGCTCCCAACTACTAGGCTCGCATTCCAAATACTCTGGTAGATTCCTAATGGAAAACGGAAGCGAGGCCGGCCGAAAACTAACTGGCAACGAACAATCTGAAAAGACCTCTGACGGGTGAACAAGAGCTGGAGTGACATCTGGTTGCTGACTGCTTACCAATCGGAGTGGAGAGCATTGATGATGGAGTGTTGATTGATTGACTTCAACATAGCAGCCATCTTTGTTGATCCATCTTTCAAGTCAATTCTCAAACTCAGTGAATGGATTGCATATTGATATTGTTTTAATTTTAAGTAGACAAATATTTTGACATCACCCCTATCCAAAATTCTGAGTGAAATCAATTAAATTCAATGGCCAAGCAAACCAGTTGTTTAAGACAATATATTATAATGATACAATTTCTGTATGTTTGTTTTTATCTTTGTTACCATAACACAGCAAAAACGGCACATCATAACAATATTTTTGTTAGAGCATTTTATGGTATTGCATTAACTTGGAGAATAAAGCAATTTCCAGTCCAATCTGTAACTTACTATATTTACTCATGTATAATGCGAGAAATTTAATATAAAAAATCAGGGTCAAAATTGATGTGCAGCATTATACTAGAGTGTAAAAAAAAAATAACATATATTACTGATTTTTACAAAAAGTGGGGGTTGTATTATAATAATAATTTATAATAGTGCCAATTTCTCAAGGGAGATAACTCCTGGTATAGTAAATGCTAATTATAGAGTAGATTCTCTTATTTATTTATTTATTTGCAAATAATTATGATATAAATTTATAAATAGGAAGTGACTTCACATTGAGCTTAAATGGCCACTGGAGGCAGCCTTTAAGTGTGTTATGTACAAAATATAAATACCACAAAAAAAAAAAAATCAGATTCACATAGATGAAATTATTTTTTTTAAATTCATGAACTGAAGTTTTATATAATTTTTATGAAATGGTTCTATCCTTTGTATAATTTTAGTTATTAAATATTGAAACATGGTGCAGGACTTTGTGACCACCCTGTATAATCACACCAGCAATGTTATGCTTGTGTTTCTCATATGATTTTTAAAAAAAAAACAACTCATGAATGTGAAGATTTGTCTCTCTATCGAATTTTCAATATTGTGAAAATACATCCAAATAGATATTGTTCTTTGATTATAAAGTACTAAAAATATCTCCAGTTATCTCTTTGTCCTCATAGGCTGCACATCCCCATTGCACTTAAAGATGTAGAATCAGGTTCATTGCCTGAGGCGTCCCAAATAGGGAAGTGCCGAGGGAACTGGACAATTTCTGGAACCACCCACACTTATGCAAGAGGGTTCCCACTTTAAACTCAACCTTGTGTCACATTTCACCTTGGTGGGGTGGTAAATAATTACCATCTCCAGCTATAAATGGCTTGAATATATATGTCAGATGGACAGATAAACCCTGTTATAGTAGGCATTGCCCAACTGCACTTCTTTGCCTCTCTATGTCTATTATACAGAGGTTATTTTTTACTGATTCATTTCAATCATTAAATTGTTTTTCCCCTTAGCTCATACTCTATGTCCTGGAGAGGACCAGTTTGTTATATTCGTGTTTTAGCTATAAATTTTGGGGTTCATGACTTTCTCAAAATTTTGAGAATGAGATAAACCTAGTGAAGGTGTCGGGGTATAACTGATTGATGTCTTAATCACTAAAATGCCACTTTCACCGCAAACTGAGAGCAGATACGTGTTGGACTAAACATTTATTTACGTTTTTCATGTGGACAGTTCAAATTGCTTGCAGCATTTTGGTAGAAAGCATAAATGTCAGAGAATACCTTGATTCACTCTTTTGAGAGGAATGAGGAAGTACTGTTTGGGGAATGGATCCCCAATGCCAAGGTTAATTCTTTTGCAACTCGTAAGAAGGAGAGTCAGAGTGCAAAGGGTTATGAAGACCATATGGAATAACCCAAATCAGGGAGTACTTTCTTTTTAGTGCATGGGAAAATAAAATGAAAACATGGAATACTCCATCAATTTACATTTCATACTCTGTAAAATCCTGCAGTGGTGAAAGACATGATTTTGAATGCTGATCTTCAAGACAGGCAAGCCCTTCCCACTTATTAGTACAACACTATCATTTAGCCTTGTGCCATTCTAAGCCAAGTTTACTAAATATCAAGTAGACTAATACTGTACAATATAGCATTAATGATATACATTAGTATTATTATACAATATTAGTAGATAGCATTAATCAAATAAACAATACCTTATAATAGCATAACCTAGTTGCATATTTCTCATTGGCATCACTGTTCAAACCCACGCAAAAGCCAGCATTTCAAAAGCTTGAGGTTTCAAGGTAGGCAGACCCTCTCTCCTTGGAAGATTGGTGCAACACAATCTTCCTACTCCCATTTCCTCCATTTAGCCTTGTACTGGACTAAATTAAACATAGTAAATATATATTGTCTCCCGTTTATGATATCATTTAGTTGCTTATCTTGTACTTCTAAAATTTTCAATTCCCATGTGGTAAAGATTTATTTCCATACTGGACAGACTTTCTTGATGGCCTTGCCCTGATGAAGGGACATGCTATTAAAAATGACTCACCTCTCACTTCTTTGTAGCTACCATTCACTTTACCATTATCTCTAAAAGTGCCAATAAACAGCTTGCCTATTCTGGCATGTGGCCAGCTATTACATCTCTTTTCCTGTACATTATTGCAGGAGGGAGGGAGTTATCTTCACCCTGGAGATAGACATGTTGTTCTGGCAACTTTCCAGAAAATCATAAGCAACCTTCTCTTCCAGCTTTATTACTCAGACTCTGTGTGCTGAGATTTGGTTGAGCCAACCTCTTGTTTGTTCTCAACACAAAACAATCTTTGATCAGGATCAGTGTTGGCCTAAATCTGTGTTTCAAAGACAAAGTAACGGTCAGCTGTGAGTTCTCTGTCTTTGAGTTTTTTTCTTTTAATCCCTCACTAAATTGATTTTCTAGTGTGTAGCACTAACATCCCTGAATATAGCTGAGTGCGATCAGCTTATTTCCTTGGGGCAACCATGTTGCTGCAAGTTTTTATTATTTGCATCCAAACTTTCTGGCCATTTTTTAGATTTGGGATCTAACCGATTGGTTAGAACTGCTCATTGATGTCTTAATCACTAAAATGACACAAGGCCTAATATATATTTAATGTGCAATGACCCTCCCACTTTTAGAACATTCACACACTGGTTGCTGTGCAAAACTCTGCACAGTCACGGACATCATCGAAATAATGGTCACTCAACAACAATTAGATATTTCTTGAACTAAGCCAAGCAAAATTACATTGATGAAACACTCAGTGAATAATAACCTCTTTGTTACAGCTGAGAGACTAGCATATTAGCCACTGGACAGTGGTCACTTCTCTGACCTATTACTAATTTATGCTATTAAAACTCTACTGCTGTTTATTATGGGTTTATATCAAACTGGTAGGAACCACCAAATGCCCTGTGTCCTCTTCTGAACCAGTTACTTCAATTTGAATCACACCTAAGATTTTGTAAAAATAATGTGCAGTTATAGTTCCTTGTATATGTATAAATTAGTTATGGTGAATTAAAGTAAGACAAAATGGTTAATGGAAAATTCTGGAATGTAAAAAACAATCAAGTCATTAATAAGCCTTTAAGTTCAATGTATTTATCAAAATAGAATTATATTAGGCCAGGCCACATATTTAAATTTAGACCTTTATTGATTTTAATTGTGTTTCTCAATATCCATATCCATATATGTTATAACATTTCAATTGCTTTACATTTTTTAAAATATTAATAAATCTCTTTCTCTCTCTCACCCATCCATCATTTACCATGATTAATTATACTTTATTTTTCAATTCTACCTGTCCTACCATATGTGTGTGTCCAAGAAATATGGCCATGGTAAACTATTTTTATTTATTTATTTTTTGTAAAATTCTACCCGCTGGATGCATCCAAGAAAACAACTTTAGTGTAATAAACTAATCCCTCACTTTGTGTCTTTAATGAACAAAAAGAGCTTACAGATTAGAAAGAGGGAGATCAAAATCTTCAATTTGATAAAGAATAAAGAAAAGGGTATTGTTAAAGCTTTAGTCAATGTTGTTTAAAGAATATCTGTTAAGTTGGAGATAAATTTCTAATCCTGTAAACAATATTGCATTTGAAGATTCTAGACATACCTGGTAGGACAGCTACTGCTATAATATCAGTTGATTTTTAATAGAGGGTTAAGCTTTTTTGCAATTTAGATGTCTATACCTCTTATTTCTAAAGATTGAAGAACCACAGTCCTTTTAGTAGGGATTGAACTCAAAAGCTTTTTCTCTTAGCAATGTTTGTCTCAATATTCTTCATTTGCATCAGCTATACCAATCTTTCTACAAGGTTAGGACTTACCAACACTAAAACTGCATAGCGTAGGGACTGAACTCTCAACTCCGGGGATTTTAAGATCACCACAACAAACTGACAGTGAAAAACCAACCACTTTGCTATTTAGGACATGGTCAGAGATTATTTCTACTTAAACAAATAATATATTTATTCATTTAAAAACATGCAAGGTACATTTAATGTATGCTTTTATTACAACTGTTCGGTCATATGATATAAAAATCGTTATGTTAATTATACTGTATTTCCTGCCATATAAAGCACACTTTTTTATCCCAAAAAATCACCCTGCGTCTTATACACTGATGGTTGGTTTTGGTAACCTAAACACCCGTTTGACCCCCAGAATTAAAAATATATGATTATAAATGATTAAATTATGATTACAAATCAAAATAATGTTAAAAGATGAAAAACCGATAGCCAGAAGCACATCATTCATTTATACTTTTTTATATTCCTTGCCGAATTATAGGTGCGTGTTATATGGCAGGAATACAGTGTATCTAAATATATGTGTGTGTGTGTGTGTATGAACATGAACTTAACCGATTGAATCTTATTTTTAAGTTTTTTATCCTGATTTTGGCGAAACCCCAGACATTTAATTAACCCCTGATCTCTTTTCATTGGTGCTTGTGGATTACTGCTGAAATATGGAAATGATGAGAAAGTTTAGAACTTCTATTTTCCATGCATCTAATTATTTTATTTTGTTAAAAAATACAAAACTAACACATGTACAGCTGTTACTTATGATTAATTACTTCAAGTGATCAAAAAACAATTACAATTGCTACTTTGAGAAATGTCACAATATTGATTATTAGATTTGGTACTGCTGAAATAATCAATACATGACTCATCAAAAAACTTGATACTAGGAACTGTCCATGAAAACATGAATACTCTATCAATTTACATTTGATACTCTGTAAAATCCTGCAGTGGCAGACGTTCCACACATTTTAATACATTCTCACGCATTTTATAAAAAGTGTTAGATTTATTAAATTGCTTTAGATTTCTGATAAAAATCTTAGATGAGAGAGGTAAACTTTCAGTCCACATTCAGTGACAGTAGTATTGATGGTGAAATTGGAACATATCCTTGTAATATATTCTTGAAATATTCTTGAATACATTTTACTTTATTGCCCGATCGTTACTTTAATCTTAGAGGAGAGTGTTTAGAATCTGAGCCACATTCAAATGAGGCTGCATAAAATGAAAGTGTGTTGCCTGTACGGGAGAAATTTGTTTGTTAAGAATTGTTGGTTGTATATCTGTATGTATTCAGTATATTATTTTAAAAGATCACATACAAAACTTTTCAAACTTGTTTTAATTAGACTTCTAGACAACACTTAATTTCAGTAGCTGATATGCCCTGAAACACAATTTTAGCCAATCTTGGATACATACTTTTGTGCACAGAATTTTTCTTTTGAGAGGGGGTACAGAGTTCTCACTCATTCTTAACATTGAAACTTAACAGGTCCGCAGTGGTGAAAGACTAGATTTTTGATTAGAATTCAGACGAGTTTTTGCACCTTTTGAAATTTAAAAGAAATTTTCAGTGAAAATCTTTAAAATCAAACCAATGAAGTGATTAAAAAAAAAGAGAGAGAGAAACGCTGGCCTCATATCAAACATTGAGAAAAAAAACATGAAAAATAAACAACAAAGATGAGAAAAATAGTCCGACTAAATCACATATAATGTCAACTGTCAATAGATGTTCTACATACTCGTAGATAATGAATATTTGATTAAAAAATTAAAAAAGATAGTTTGTTTTGTCAATAGTTTGATTTTTGCTCATTTCATTATCTGAATATTATGATTGAAAGAATTTTATACTGCTTATTTATATTCGCCTTTGTCAATTTCAGTCATTCTTTACTGAGGATGATGGGAATAAACATTGAAATATTAATAAAGTCATACTGTTTTGTTCATCATATATTCATTACTTGCAAAAATGTTTGCTTGGAGTTATTTCAATCTTTGTTCCAAATTGTCGGACAAACAAGGTTTTTCAAACCTTGTACAAATATCTGATTTTCTTGGGAATAATGTGTTATCTTTAAATTACAACAAATATTATAGATATATACTAGGAAACACCTGTTGCTTAACTAACAGTATATCTAAAGCTGTGTTCTGTGTCAGTATGTTTACACATTAATTTGAAAGGTTAATGCAAAATTCTTGTATTCAGTTTGTATTAAACTTGAAACAATTAAAATCTTAGATGTTCATTGGGCTTTTATATAGTGGGTTTTGGTCATAATACTGTGTGGAGAAAAATCTGATATAAAAATTATTTTCTTCTATTATATAGAAACAGAATTGAGTGTTCAGTTTGATATTTCCTGAAATGTCATAAAATTAAATAAGGGGGGGTTCTTGCATGAAAAGAAAAATTTCCACTAGTTTTTTTTTTTACAAAGTAACCTTTTCATAAATAAATTCAGTAATCAAGGAGTAAATACCAAACGTTTTAATAAAACAATTCAGGATTTGAACAGTAAAAAAAAGATTTGTAGAGTTGTTCTCCTTTTGCTACAGTTGTCTACCCTAGACGGTGTGACAGACAGACTTGTTGCTTATTATATTACTAGATAATATTAAGTATAACGTATAATATAGATTGAATTTATACATAAAAGGAGAAATGTAACCCCCACCTCCTTTATCTTTGAAATGTTCACCAAAGTTTATCTAAGAATGATGTGAATTGTTAGAGTTTGGGTCTGAGAAAAGAAATAGTGTTTTTTAAACTACTAAAAGAAGAAATAGTAAATGAAATAATTGCTCTATAAATATTAAGTTAACTTGCTTTTTGTTTTAGTATTTTATGGGATAATATATGATATATCACATATCTATCTATCTATCTATATATAGGGAGTCCAAAAAGTAATGCTGACTTGAAGATGATCTATACATATCTTGGCAGTCTATTTAAACATATTACATCATATGATGCTATTTTTTTGTAACTTATTGCATTGATCTGTGAAATAATAGGATATGTATCTAAAGAAATATTTATTCTATTTTAGATCATGGCTTTTAATTGTCTGACAACAGAATAGTGGATAGCTGCAAATTGGGCATTATTTTGGACACACACACACACACACATATGGGATAGTAAAAGAAGTAGGAAACGGCCTACACAAGATGGAGAGACGAGATAGAAAAGTTTGCCGGTAAGACTTGGCAGAGACTAGCACAAGATAGGCTGTCGTGGAAGGAGATGGGAAAGGCCTTCGTCCAGCAGTGGACTTATAACGGCTGATGATGATGATGATATATATATATAATGTGTGTGTGTGCTTCATGCCATTGCAAAACCTTGTTAGTGGCAGTAAGCACCATCAATATCGTTACATATTTCAATTTCCTTCATTTTTTTTACAATTTTTAATATTTTTTCTTATTTTCTTTTTCCTTTTTATGAAAAATCAGTCAACAGTTTTTGCTACTTTCACCCTCTGTAATAGTTCACATCATGAAATTAGAAATTGTTTGTTTTTTTAAAAATCTTGTGATATACCTCTGTCCCATAATAGTTGCTACATTTGGTAGTAATTTTTCATATGCAAATGTAACAACTATTATGGGACAGAGGTAGTAGTTTTTTTTCAAATCAATTGCCAGATTTTTGTTTTTTTTAAAATAAAATTTATGTTTATCTGCAGTTTACGGAAAAAGTGGGAAAAAGAACTAAAATAACCCCTGAGTTTAAGACAACGAATTGTCACATTTCAAAATGTTGATTATAGAAAAAAACATGAAAATATTAATTGCTTCAGTTTTTCTTTGTGTGTGCTTTTCTAGCATCATTATTACTTTATCTATTCTCTTCATATCAAGTGGATTCTGCTTAACTGGAACACATTGGAACCACTAATTTTGGTCTCCACAGGCAGTTGTTCTTTTTAAACAGATTTGCATAAAGTTTGTGATTATTACCTACGTTTGATTCTGTTCTTGCACAGTTGGTCTTAAGTGGATATTTCTTGTAACCGAAGTTCCATTTAACCGGAATCCACTATATATATAAATTTTTCGGGTGATATCTCAGGTCTGGTTCAAATAAGGGGTGGGGGCACTAATATTATAGTCACTCTTAAGAATTTATATCATTATCTGTCATAAAGTATTCAGATCAGTTCTTATTTTTTGCTTCAGAAAAAGTAAGCTTTTGTGAGGAAGCTCCTGGGTCTTGTAAAAATATATTTCTCGCACAGTTTTGATTCAGTATTCTTGATAAACTATAAATAAACTATAAATAAAATGGATAAAGTTAATCAGAATGAAAGTTAAGTATGTACAATTGCTTACATCAGAGTTTGATTTGTGATGTACAATGAAAAAAATACAATCTCACTGTTGAGGATTATCTGTATATTTTATATTCTTTTGGTTGTTAAGATAGTCTGTAAATCAAGGGTTTGAAATTAGGCGGTGAGCTAATTTTTTATTCAGGAAAGAAGAGAATTAATAAATACAGCATTCTTTTTTTTCAGTTGCCACAAAATTTTGAAAGAATTGAATGAAATTAAGGTCTCAGCACTTTTAAAATATTGCAGTTTTACTTCTTTTGTCATTTAATTCCCTTAACGTCAAGGTCATTTGAGGAGAGTGAAAATACCAGTAATATTGATATACAACATCTAAATTACTACTAGTCTGTTGTCTTGTCTATCGTAGGATGAATTTCTGTGATTACGTATATTTTCTATAATCATTTATGATACTTTTGTTTATTTACTATTTTATACTATATAATTTATACCTTTCATCATTCAGAGGTCATATACAGGAGTTCAAATTACTGTTTAGCATAGATTACCTTCCTCTGGGGTTAGGATAGGCCTATGAAAAAAGTAACCGGCCTATTGGATGCAGAGTAAATTTTCAAGACTTACTTGGGGAAAAACATAATGTCTTTGATGCCATAGTAAGTTCTAAAATTTGCAAAATGCTTGTCTAACAAACAAGATGAAATCATTTGAAAATAAACATCCCATTGGATAAAGTGTGAAAGATTGTAAAAACAAATTGTTTAGCTTTACATAATAATAATAATTAATAATAAAATATGTAGGGTTTTCAAAACCAAAACCAAAAGATAAATGAAATAATCACAAAATTATGAGTTTCACTTTCAAGGATTCTTCATTTCACAAACAGAAATCTGGTTAAAATTTGTAACATTTCTTTGAATTGACAATTGTGTTCATTTTAAATACTCTTATTTTGTATTTAAAATTTTTACCCCAGTCAACACAAAAACCTGAGGATGTTTGAATTCATATCAATCTGACAAATAATTTTGAGAAGAGTCATTAACATTCAAAAAGAGTTTTTAAAATGATTGAACTCATTCTTCATGTTATTTTTGTTGTTCCCAGCCAAACCATTCTATGGCCTTCCACAGGTGTACTATCCATATGTAAAGAAAGGGACTATTTTATATTCTAAGTAATGGTAGCAAGCGGATTTTCTTTTTGTTATCAACTGCTTGTAACGTAGGTTGCAGATGTTTTCAACTCCTTTCTTTGTTAAACAAAAAATTCCATACCATGTCCCTGTTAATCAGAAAAGGCCACATCCAGTTAAATTCCACACTGATCTGACTTATTTAGCCAATATGTTGATGTATGCCGCTTCTTTGAATTTTCTCACTCTCTAACAGCGTTCTTTGTCTATTATTCGGACTTCATCCCAGAGAGGGTAGTGTACATCTTTCTCCCTCCAGAAGAAGAAAGTCATAGAATGTATCAGCCGAAACATTGTGGGAGCAACAAAAATAACAAGAAGAATGAGTTTCAATTGTCTGAAAAAATCTTTTGAATGAAACATAAATCCACTTCATTATTTCTTTTTGTCATTAACTTGGGCTGAATCATTTTATTCTTTGTTGAATTTCTTCTTAATTATTCTTTTATCAACAACGTGACACTGGAATTGCTGAAAAAATGGCAGGTTCATATTCAATCTGTAAATAAAGTCTGTGAAGGTCTCTTTTAAATATGTTTATATTCTTCTTTTTAACAAAAAATGTTTACAACATTTCCATTCACTTGTTCAATGATTTCAGTGGCTTTTTTGTGTTTTTAATCTTTCCTGTTTTTTTTGTTTTTTTATTGTTGATAGACTTTTTTTTACTCACAAATCTCTCTCCTCTTCTTTCAAAAGGTCATGCAGTACAGGCTTGATGTAAAAACATGTGTGTATTTTTTAAAAACTTTGTAAAATTTCTTGTATTCTAGTCTCTTTTCTCACCCCCCACCTTGTTTTAATGTGTGTTAGGGTCACTTCTGTCCCACTTTGTGCATTGTATATTGTATATTGTATATGCCAGAATATAAGATGAATGGTTTACAAGGATATCGACTTCAGTAGATGGCCCTTTAGTCATACCTGTGCATTGGACGCAGTGTAATATTTGCATAGTTTTTAAAAAAATTAAATTACCGTCTTATATACCGGCATATATGGTATGTCTATTTGTGTGTGTCTGTGTATAGCTTGAAAATCAATGACCAACTACGTATTTAAAAAATAACCAAATAAAGTATTGAAAAAAATTGAACAAAACAGAAATGTTTTTCTTTCCTCACAAATGATGTGTAGCTTCTGGTGTTTATTGCTTTCTATATGCAACAACAACTAGAAAAAGATCTATGTCTGGAGAACGAACACTAAAGCAGTGTTCATGATGGTGCTATCATGGTAGCTTTTATTCATGTTTTATTGTTTGTTTGTTCTTTTTGTCATTTTTTTTATATTTGACCTTCGTTTAAACAATCAAACAAATGAATGAACTAAAAAAAATTAATAAACCAAATAAAACTTACACATTTGTTTTTCTACTTATTTTGTAGAAAAGAAGGTCACTCTTCGGATGTTGCAATAATGTAAAAATGGCCGACTTGAATTTTTTATTTCCATTTTACTGATCTAGTTATCAAATGCTTAATTCAGGTCAGTCAATCATCAATATATTTTGGATAATTATTTTTAAATCAAATGCATTATCAATTTTTCTTTTTCAGTGCACTATATCACATTATATACTTTTAGCAAAGGTACTGTGAGGCCCCTTGTAATATATACAGTACTGCTCATAAGTATTTGAACAAAGAAGTGTATCTTGCCTATGATTGCATTCTTTCCATATATGTATTGGTCTAGTTTAAGGCTATTTAACTAACTAGTTTGGCAACTATTCCAATTAACAATGTTAGTTAGCATTTTCAATTACGTTGATTGCTTTTGAACAGGATAGAGAAAACAATACCTGGTTTAATTTTTTAACAACTGAATTCAATTTTTAAAATTTTGTCCTGAAATTCAGCATTGAGAACCACACAACCTACCTAAATACATTAGTCCGGGGGCCAGCAGGGGCTATCATGCACCCACCCATGATTCTACATTTAGGGTACCAAAATGTTCCTTAGGATGTCCTCTTTCAGAAAAAACATGTTCCCAAGAAAAAGTTGGGTAGAACTACCTCATTTGCATAAAACAAAATGTCCGCCAGCACACACCAAGAAACAGAATTTCATATCTCGTCTCCCAATTGACATATCTGAGTACTTTAAAAGGCTAAATCATGGGTTTCAGACATGAGAAATTCAAAAATCCACTTTATTTTATAGGTTTATATTATAGGTATTTCAGGATTTTACAAAGAAATTTCAAGTATACTTTATAGGCAAAATTGTGGATTTAATTCATGAAAGAGATATATACATATACATATATATATATATCCCGTTGGAAAGATAATTTCCTCAGCTTTCCAACGGTGTATCTTGTTAATTTGTATCTATTGGGCTTATAAGGTTACAGCTCAAAACGTGAAGCTAAGTATTCACCATTTTACGAGCAAAACTTCAAGTCCACAGTCCAAAGTCTATGGATTGTAGAATTTATTATTGATGAAAGTGTGTGTGTGTGTGTATATATATAGTAGACGCATATTTATTGGTTCATTACAACCTCTACAGTTGGTTTCACGAGACTTCGATCTTCAGATCAACCTGAAACAGAAATTGGAAATGAGTACTATATATATAATCGTCAGAAAGGGATTTTTATCAGTTTCCCAATGATTTATGTTTGTAGTATAATCGCTGATCTGTATTTCTTCTTCTGGTCGCCGAGAGAGAAAGGGATGTTGCTGAGAGAGAGGAAGAGATGATAATATATTCAGTGAAAGAGAGACGATCATTTCTTCCGGGGCTGCGGGCTGCAATGGTGATGATGATTATGTTGGTGATTCTCTGTCCGGTTCTGCTGACGGGAGCCGATCATTTTGGACAAAAACTCTCCCAAGTGTGTGGAGAAAAAAGACGACAAAATTCACAGATCTTCAATTTGAAATCTGGGGTTTTATTTCCGCATATGCAGGTCAATTTATGAGCTGGTCTGCGGATTTCATCGAGGTACGGAAATCCTGTTGTATTCCGTCTCCTAACTGAGTTGGTCACTTTTCAGAGCTACTACTACGAAAATCAAAGGTTTCTGCCTCTTCAAACCAGCCAGGTGGAAGAAGCCATTTTGTCTCTGACCTGTCGCTCCGGATTCAAATCTCCAACTGGTCACCACTTCTAACCGGCTCTCTCCACCCTCCATCCTGACGGGCAGGGGGCGCTGCTCACCGCTTCAGGTTGCAACCCCAACTGCTATCCGTTTCAATCTAGACCCTTATAAATGCTACTGGTCATACAATCCCCCCTCTTTTCAAATCTTCAAATCTTTCTGGTAACCCGATCTCTCCTGTTGGTCATGTAGGCAGTTTAACACAGATTTCAAATCTGATCTGCTCCCAACGGCTACCGGTAACATGATCTGGGTGTATTTCGTTATATACGCCCATTTGTGAAAAAAACATTTAATCTAAGTTTTTCTCAAACCCTACTCCTAAACCGTAATTTGCTATAAAAACATAGCCTTGTAAGATAACGGTCTAATTGCATATACACATATTTATATTTTTTAAAAATTCATCTCCACTCATATAATTTACATTATACAATAAATTCTCGTACTTCTGATTTTGACCATAATTTAAAATTTCATATCTATTCATATAAGCTATATTTTACATCCTAACTCAACAACAGGATT
>VCCN01002952.1:948512-989498 GCA_006491835.1 Architeuthis dux | reverse complement strand
AAAGTTATGACTTTTTCCCTACAGTCTTAGTATCATCATTAATCTAATGTTCAATAAGAATTTCTATTAGTAAGGCATTAATGAACCTAATTTGAACCTATATTAATGTACATTAATTGTTAAAAAATAAAAGGAATAAAAATGCACACAAAGAATCAACGTTTGAAACCAGTCTAAAATATTTTTCCCTAGTTTAAATTTGTATTCAATTTTTGTCATTTCTTTTACAAAAATTGAAAGCTTGGATAATTCAATACAAATAATTGAAATAAAATATCACCACATTGTTATATCATAAACCGACAAAAATAAATGTAAAAATAAAAAGAACGTAAAACATGTTTTTTAGTTGTAAATTAAAGGTTTTGCATAATGTTGTACTGTGTCTGGCTCAATCCTATCATCTTCTCACGCAGAAGTAATTGTTGTTTCTCCTTCTCCCTGGCTTTGTCAATCTGGGTGCTAAGAAAGTAGCCTAGGCCAGCTTGACCTTTTGCCACCGTCCCCACAAGGGTTTTTGTCTTAATCGTTCTTCTGCTGCACTCCATTTCTTGCCTGTGTGGACCTCTTTGAGAATTTTGAGTCTCTGTACTACAGTACAGAGACTCAAAATTCTTCTCTCATCCGAGAAACCACAAATTCTTCCACCAACCCCTTGAAGGGAAGTTGCAAAGCATTGGAGGTGCCATATAATGCTGCCCAACCATCTGCAGAGATAGCCACTACTTTTCCTCTCCATGGCTTCCACTGTTGTCATAGGGAAGTCATAGAGAAGCAAGGGCCAGAGAAGCCTCAGGAGCACTGCATGTTGGTAGATCCACACCTTGAAGTGGCCGGGAAGTTCAGATTTTCATACCCTGGACAGCCACGTTTCCAGGTCAGAGCTTGCTTCGCGGATGGCTGATATGTCCTTCAAGGTGCTGCCCCTCCGTCATATCACCTTTATGATTTATCAAAGGGACTGGAGTAGTTTCGGACAGCGTTTCTACACGCTGTAGGGGACTCCACTCGGACCTGGAGTCGAGGCTGATCTAGCTGCCTTCACCACTTCCTTTATTTCTTTCCAGCTTTCGAATCGAAGTCCAGGGTGGGCGGGGCAGGACTAATTAGGGACTCGATGTGGCCGAGTTCCTTGTCCCTAACTGGGTCACAGTGTGTCTCGGAGATAGGTATTAATATCGTCTGTGGTGCAATTCAGCTGGCCTCTCCGCTTGTCGCCGAGTAGTTTCCTGGTGAAGCTGAAGGGATCCTCCTTCGCCTTCTGTGTCACTCCAATCTACGAATAGACTTTAGCTTCGTTCTTAAGATGTTACGAAGCTCTAGTAGTGGCTGGCATTCCTCCTCACTGGCCTGCTTATGCCTTGAGTGCCCTTAACTCCTGTCTCAGGACCTGTATTTTCTTGTTATAGGTTTCCTTATTCGCTCTTTCGAGTTGGCTCACGTCCTCGTCAAACTGCTGCCAGGCGTTCTTGTCATTTGCTGGAGGCCACTTAATCTGCTTATGGATTACACTGCATGATATTGTTTGGTCAATTGCTTGGAGGGACTGGGCACCACCTGCGTCTCACCATGAGATAAGCCAGTGCGTTGCGCTTGTCCAGACATTTCATCCTGGCCTGGTGTATTCTGAGGCCATGCAGCATTCCTTCCCGCAGTCGCATGTCATTTTCATAGTCCTTGGGTCGGTAGAATGGGTCAGAATCAAGGTCTGTCCTAATGGAGATCTCATCCCCCCCCTCTCGGGATCCCATGTGGGGGTGTTTGAGTATGTGTGCTCATAGCGGTTTTGGGGTTCTTCTTCACAAAAGATACATGTCTTTCCAGTGATTCACTGTCTCTCCAGTCGTCACCGAGACTGTTCCCCGGCCGTCACTGCGTTGTCCAGAATTTCGGTTTGTGTAATACACCTCAAAGGTGTGCCAGTCTGCCTCATCAGTGATGTATATAACTTGGGATCATTTCGGATTTTGGATCTTTCAACATCATACCCGTTTACCCAAATGACCCTGCCGGAATTGTACTTGTTCCGACAAGCAGCCCAGAAGCGAAACGCTAACAGCCAATTTATACTGATCGCTGGCAATAGAAGGATTGTGTAAAGAGAAGAACGCTGATATTTATGCTTCTCGTGGTGACCAATGAGATACCGCAAATGGCTTCTCGTGTAGTTATGTCGTTATAAAAAAAAACGGAATAGACATTCAAACGGTTTTGTCAGTCACTTGTGGATCTAAAATGTGGATGGTTGCTGATTGTTGAAAAACAAGACACTGCCGGTGCTCAAATGGGGGTTTAAAAAAAATGAAATAAAGTTACATGCATATCGAAGAAAATACGATGGGGGAAATCAAGATTTCGAGGACATTCTTGAGGGAAGATATTATTTTTTGTTCAGGTGATTGAGGGGTAAAATATGCATGCAATCTTTAAAAAAAAAAAGGTGTCTTGCATATTGAAGAGAATTAGGTCTCAAAAAGGGAGATAAACAGAGCCATTCTTCAACAGTTAGCCATACCTAAGTCAATTAGGTACTCCAACACAGAAAAAAAAAATGTATTAATAAGAAAAGTAACAAAAAACTTTCCAAATGGAACATCTTTTGTATTGAGGATCATGGTAGGCATATTTGTGGATGCTTGAAGAGGCATGAGCTGCCATTGTTGATGAGTGTAATGGTTGCTTTGATGTAGAATGGGAGAGTTTTGTATTATAGAAGGACTTGTATTGCTGACCATGATGTGGATGCTTGAAGAGGAGTTGGAATTGGCCACCATTTTTGGTGGTGTCCGGTGCACGTAGGAAGTCACGTGGCACAAATAAGGCGCGTGGATTGGTCAATCACTTCCAGGAGCTGTTGGAGAAGAAAGACTTACGCTGCCATTTTTGTGTTGATGCAGAAACACAAACAAAGACAAAAGAGTTATGTCAGAAAGAAAGGGAACAAAGACATACATTTGTAGATTAGAAATGGAAGACTTGTTTAATAAAAAATGAAGATACAGGGATAAAAATAAAGATGAAAAAAGGCATGCAGTTGGTAATGATGGTATAGTGAGAAGAGATGAGCTTATGGAAGAATGAGATGGTTGATATTCACTTGTTTGTAGTAACGAAGGTCTGTGCCCTAGGCAACTAAGGGAACCTGATTCAACTAAGAGGTTAGTTACGGTACGAAAGGAGTTTACAAGCCTGTTTGTCGGTTGGGCAAGAAATGTGATTGATTTTGAATCGCGCAGTTGACAGAACACAAACTTGGGTCTCAGCGTATGTGACTAACGAATATACAGGAAAATTTAGCTTGCAGAGAAAGAAAAGTGGAAAGGAAGCTAAACAAGAGATTTTTGTCTAGGTGAGTTACATATTGACAAAACAATTTGTACTGAAATGCTTATTCAGAATACATTCAACTATTGGCTAATCGATAAAGTACTATTTGAAAGGGAAAGCGTTTCATGAGGCGATGGGAAGGGTAGACACGCCGAAGGAAAGGGCTTTAGAGTTTAGTGTCTATAACTCTAGACAAAGATCACTAGCTAGAGGTAGTCGCCGAAAAGGGATAGTGAGAATCTGGTACGAAGAAGTAAGTTTTACGTGTGTATGGCAACACACGGACCTATCGACGAGTGGGTCACCAAAAAGTTAGGTAAAGAGCCATTGGCACCTGGTATTTATAGGAGCCACAGCCAGCCGTGACATCAGCTGAAAATAGTCCTCAGTTTTATATTTCATGACGTCCAGCCATTAAGAAGCAAGTAGGCACTGTCAATATTTTTGGCATCCAAAAGATATTTTATTGAGATTTCATAAATTAAATGGGGGCGGTGGGGTTATTGATATAAATCTCTTTTACAAAATACCCTTTTCATAAAAAGATTAATTTAAAAATTTATGGGAAAATGAGCCGATTTTTTTTTTAATGCAAACTCTCATGGTTAACTGATTCGTGGGTGTAAACAAGTTTTCAACCCCGATTATCTCCAGGTTTATATTGTCTACACAAATAATTTTTACATGATACTTTGTATATGATACTTTACTTCAACTTTTTTTCTTATGATTACAAAGATTATTACGATGAAATTGATAGATTACAAGTTTTGGATGTTTTTTTTTTTTCACATGTTGCCTTTTGTCAAAAATCCATGTTAGTATCTCCCATGAAGTAGGTCGGACCCCACGTGAACACAGGAAATTGAAACCTGAGGAAAAGAAAAAGGCTAAATTAGTATAAAGGTTAATTTTATCACCAAAACCATTGTGCTTTTTGTAAGAAAAAAGATAGATGCTTCATCTTAAAAAAAAAATATTTATCATTTTTCAAAAATATCTCTGTTCTATAGAACGGTGATATTTTTGAAAAATGATAGTGTAAAAAGTTGTAAAAAATACAATAAATAATTGTTATAATTTGCATTAGTAAATCTTTAAGTGAAAAACACCTAGATTTTAAAAATCTACCAAAATTCAACTAATTATTGGAGTTTTATAAAATTACTGGTACTTATTTAATAAAGGACCAATCTTTTAAAAAAATGATTAAAATGAAAAGTATCCATCCCATATTTCCTCCTTAATTCATTCGATGATTTATTTTACTTATAAAATCCATACAATAATGAGTTTTACACATTTTAAAGTTAAGTAACTAGTAAAATAAATTCTGTTCATCTGTTTTAAAACAAAGAACCGGAAGGTCCACATGGATGCATTACTTTTTTTTATAAAGATGTTTTCTAATATTTTGATCAATTTGATTATTTTTGATAATTCCTGTTTTATTCTTGTTTAATTCTTTCACTATCACTTTCACTTTCACTGAGATTTTGTCATTAAAATGTAATAATACTGAATAATTAAATATACTGATATGATGAAAAATATTTTTTGTTATTGTTCATTGAAAACTATTTGTAGGTACAGAGGCCCAGTTAAGACCGCCCAGTCCTCTGCTGCTTTTTTTTGGTTTTTTTTGTTTGTTTAACTAATTGAAAGAGTCACTCGAGGCACAGTTCTTCATACAGCCCTTATAGAGTCCTTTAAAGAACTTCACTTGAAGAAAACAACAGTAATAGAACACTTGGAGCACTTTATAAGGGCTACCCAAGAATTGTCCAAAATGACACTTTCAATTAGTTAATTAATAAAAAAGTACCTGCTAATGGCTTTTTAAAAAAATCTATTAAAAATACCACTGTTAAATATTTTTTAATTATTGTTATTTTTAATAGCGAAACTTCAGTCAATACAATATTGAATTGAAATATGAAAAAAAATCTCTATAAAAGATTTTTAATGTGAATATTTTTTCTTTTTGCTGTCCATACAAAGTCGCAAATAAAACTAAAAAGTTGCCAAAAAGAGCAATATTTTTCATTATTTTCCAGTTTTTCTAATTCAAAAGTAAAGCATCTGTACAGTTCCTACTAAATCATGAAATTAATTATGGCGAGGCGATGCAATCTCATGAACGAAAATAGCTGCAAAACAAAGCCATATATGAGTGTATATTGTAGTTTTGATTTTTTTTAATCAGAGCATAAATTATTCTTAATGGTGGATTAATTTTAGAAAAAGAAAATTAAATTGATTTAAATTCTCCAGGGATTTATTTATTCAAAAATATAGAAACCTTTTAGAAAGGTTTTTAATATTTATTTAAAATTAAGATTTAATAAAAACTTTCCTCTACTGAATTTATGAAAGGATTTCTTTGTAAAAGAAAACTTTTTTTAAGTCAAAGTTTTAAGTTTTACAAAGAAATTCTTTCATAAATTCAGTAGAGGAAAGTTTTTATTAAATCTTAATTTTAAATAAATATTAAAAAGAGGAAAGTTTTTTTATTAAATCTTTTTTTGTAAAAAAATAATTTTTCTATGAGATTTGTCTAAAATATCAGGAGTTTCTTATCTACTCAATTTCTTGATTTTATCATTTAATTTTATTTTTTTTTCAGATTTTGCAGCTTGAAAAATAATTTATTGAATTTGAATGGATCATTTTCTTGTTGACCTGAAAAGAGAGAAAACCCTAACCCTGAAAGAGAGAAACCATTGAAAAATATTCAGAAAAGAATATTGTCTGCTAATTCGATTTTGAAAAGATACTTAAAAATCCACACTGGAAAGAATCTCATTTTGCAAAAAAGTCACATTGGAACACACATTTGAAAGAAACCATATTTTTTCAAAGATGTCAACTTCAGGGCTACATAAGCAAGCACACACTGGAGGGAAACTATATTCTTGTGAAGTGTGTGGCTCTTCCTTTTCACAGGAGACAATCTTGAACTAACGTATGCAAACGCATACTGAAGAGAAACCATATTCTTTGAGAAATATACAATTTTAAACCAGATAGAGGTATTAACAGCAATAGAAAATGTATTTGAGTAAAAGTAAGATTTTAAGAATATAATGAGCACCTGGTAGGACAAGTCGAGTCATATGTAAGTGGACCTCAATCATGCATTGTAATAAGGTGGAAGATGGGGGGGAAAGAACAGTAAGAAAAGAATGATAACACCAAACAGAACTTTATTGACACCCCTATCCCAGCTCGAAATTAATGTTGTCCCGGGATGGTACAAAATGTGTTTATGATGAACAGATTTCCCCCCGGGACGCCTCCGGGATGAAAGAGATTTTTTTTTTGGCAAACTGAAACAGTGGAGAGGGATATAAAGAGTGAACAAGAAAAAGAACAAACGCAAAACCTGCGATGTTGGTTACACAATCTTTGACTGTATTTGTTTCTGTAATAAAACTATTTGTTTCCAATTGATTTAAGTTAATCCCCATTAAAACATCCAAAACAAAAATAAATAATCATTGCATCAGAAATAAGAACAAAAAATATTGTCCGAAATGGGGGAAATGAAAAATTTATGAAATGTATACATTAGTTATAACACTGTATAGTCTAATGAAACGAAGAAAGACTTTACTATGATTCTTCTTTACCCTTAATGTTATCCCCTCTCGCATTTTCTTCTGTTTTTCTCTGCTTTGCTTTCACACAACCAACTCTTTTCTCCTTTCTTTCTCTCTTTCTTGTATTTTCTTTTTTTATTTCAAGAATTGATTTAAAACAAGCTAACAGGGGGGAAAGAAAGAATACTAAGAACCAATATGACTGCCTACAGTCTGTGTAGTACGGTTGTCTCTGTCACTCTAAGACTTTACTACCCCACCTACCAACTCGGTCATCAACAGCTCTCCTCAATCGGCACCTTTGATCTTGCCAATCCGACGTGTGTATCTAACCTTGTCAGAACACCAATTTGTGAAAAATTACATTCTTTTGTGACAGCAAACTTTTCATTTTTAATTTTAAACTAAAAGGTACTTTTTTTCTCTTAGAAAAAAAAAATAAAACGTCAAAAATGCAATATAATTCATTTGGAAATGAAAAAGTTTAGTTCTAAACACAGTATAGTCTTTCTTTCTTTCTTTCTTTCTTGTACTTTTTATTTTTAATCTCGAATCTAAATTTAAATCTAAAAAAGAAATATTACGTAGTGTGATGTAAAAAAAAGAATATTCCTCTTTCTTCGCCCACTCTCTCTATCCTTCCTTGTTTTTTTTCATTGATAGATATTTTTCCGGGGTTTATTTCCATACATTTATGTATACGCTCATGACTGTCCACGCTATATCTCCAAAAGTTCTCAATGGATTTGAATAACATTTTGTGGAAAGGTGGACAATATACCACGGAAGTGATTAAACTTTGGGCCGGATCCATGCACAATTATATCTCACATCATAGTTCATGCAACATATCAAAATGTCATGTCTGCCCACACAATATCTCCTAAAGTTCATGATGAATTTCAATTTTGTGGCAGGGTGGACAATACAGAATAAGTGATTCAATTTTGGCACAGATCCATGCACAATTTCCTCCCCATTGTCGTTATGTCAACACCACATAATAGCGTTAAAAGTTCATGTCTGTCCACACAATTTCTCCAAAATTTCCTTCTACTTCCTGTTAAAACTGTTTTTCTGGACGGTGGTGAAAAAAGTTAGTCTGGAAGTAGATATCAAAACAACACCAGTAGCAAATCTTAGCCACCTAAGAGCAAACTACTAATTTGATTCCTTATGCTAGACAATTACACGGTGACACTCAAAAGAATAAATCAGCTTGCCAGTTATCTCACCCCTAATCGAAACCAATTCGAAGGTGAGATCTAACCACGACCCGCCACAGTAGTGACCCCGACGTGATTTGAAAACACAATGAAAGATCGAACGCTAAGTTATTGAGAACTGAACACCCACCAACTTCAGGAGACGATTCAACACTACACCGGTCGCCGAGCAAAACTCAACAGAAAGCCAACATCGAATACGATTTTAATATTTTGTTTTACAACAATAAAAAAAAAATAATAAAGAACTTCTGTATAAAGTAAATTTACAAATGCACTGCATTCTTCCACGCACTTAAACCTTAGGCCATTGTCTTGTTTTGTTTGGGTAGTTAAATAAGTACTCGCTTATATGTCCTTCAATTGTCTCAGCACAAGACCGAAACTAAAAATTATAATAAGTAGTTAATAATATAGAAATAATTATAACACTCGAAAACGTTAAGATGGCTGACAAAATTGGTGCCACTAGTTAGTATCAACCCCCCAAAATTCATGGAAACGGCACCTGATTTTTGGTTTGAGGTGATGGAGTGGGCCTCCATTTCAGATGAGAAATGTCAGTGCATCTGTCACTAAATTCTACTCATTTATTGCTACTTGCCTCCAATGAAACGTGCAATGGTGCTTCGTTCCCAGAATTATGAGGAAGTAAAACATACAGTCATATCAGTTTACGAAAAGACAAAGCCTGAGATGCTAGAGAAGATAATGAGGATGACGACAATTACTGGGCGCCCCTCCGTTTTTTTACAGGAGATTCTATCTTAGCCAGCCGCGTCGGCGTAGGTGACGAGATTGTCCTACACGAATTTTTTGGAAGCACTGCCCCCTTCTTGACCCCATTCAATTAGGAAAGCTGGCTGATGAGCTGATGCCTTTCTTAGAGAAACCCTCAACAGCTTTCACAGACTCGAGGACAGGCACCATCACATACGTATAAGATAAGGCAATACCCACAGCGGTCAAGCAGTAACGATACAATTCCCATAAGCCTCAGATATGCAGAGCCCACATTTATTTTGCCGACAAGGCCAAGAAGCAGGGTAATCTGCAAATATTGCCTAATCCCAGACACCTACCCCCATAGTAGAGTGGGCTGCATTAGCTCCTTCAGATCCGCCTCTTCTGGAAGTCGCTAGAATAGGAGCAACAAAATTAAAATTGATTAAAATTGATAATAGATTAAAATTGATAATAGATACTGGTGCCAGTGTATCTATTTTACCATCCTCTATCATAAATGGAATTACCTTAAAGCCAACACCTATATCAATCTCATCGGCAAATGGTGAGAAAATAAGCTGTTAGAGGCAGGCAAGTCTGGAGATGGAGATTCCTTGTTTGGGAAGATCATTCCAATGGACTTTTGTGATTGCAGATGACACCGATCCGCTATTGGGTTTCGACTTCTTAAATAAGTTTAGCTTATCCATAGATTGCAAGAATATTTCTATTCATGATAGCACCTCAGAAAGGAAAGTAAATGTCACGACATCAACATCTTCAGTTAACCTGGTAATTAATAATGTCAAACTTCCCACATGTGTACAGGATCTAATAAATAGGTACCTAACCATTACCTCCCCACACGATAATACAAATGGAAAATACACTGGAGTTTGCCACAGAATTAGACACAGGAAGCTACACTCCAGTGTTTACCAAACCTAGACAACTTAGAAAAACTAAAAACGGTGCGAGCTGAATTTACAAAAATATCTCCTTGAGAGAGTGAGTGGACATCCCCACTCCACATGGTTTCAAAAACCGACGGTACTTATCGAGCTTGCAGTGATTCCCGAGCCCTTAATAGTGTCTCTAAAAGTGACTGTTACCCTATTCCGAACATTCCTTTTCCTCGAAACTAGCCAATAAACGTTACCAAAGATCGACCTAACTTCGGCATATCACCAAGTAAAACTACACTCTAAGGATGTACCTAAAACTGCTGTAACAACCCCATTCGGGTTGTTCGAATTTAATAACATGACTTTCGGCTTGGAAAACGCTGGAGCCTCCTTTCAAAGATTCCTGGATAAGATATTTTGCAATGTCGACTGCATGTTTGTGTATTTAGACGATATCCTAGTATTTAGTGATAATGAAAAAGACCACAATAATACACAATAATAATAATAATTTTTAAATTTCCCTGATAAACCTTCAATATTAATCAGTTAGGATGGTATCCACTAAAAGGAAAATTAACGAACGTAATTCATTCCCCAACCCTACAGACTCTAAGAGTCTGTGCAGATTTCTGGGTATGATAGGGCTTTACCGTAAACTAATTACTAATTATGCAAACATTGTGCTCCCCCTATCAGAACGAGAGTATGAGGTTATTTCTGTTAGATATCATGTGCGAAACTAACACATCTGCCTAGTATCTAACAAATTGGTGATGAAGATTTTGTGTATTACAAAACTGGTAAATAACTTACAACGAAAAGTTATTTGGATTCTACATTTAAAGAGAAACAGCGACACCTGGAAAAATATTCTTTTTAAAATACAAAATGGTGGGATACATCCATAAACTTTGAACCTCACAATGAATCGACTGGAGATTTCTCATCTTAGGTTGAGTGACTCTAGGAATATCTCGAATTAAATGACATTGATGAGAACAAGAAAGTGCCAGCATTATTAAAGCCTTCTCGGGGGGTAACGTGTACGGATTACTATGCAGTCTAACGGTGCCAGAAAAACCAAGCAAAAAACCATTTGACGAAATTGTAAAGCTGTTACTTATCACCAAAACCGAGCGCAATCGCTGAAAGATTTCACTTTCACAAACGGGACCGAAGAGAGGGCAAAAATATAAATATGTATCTTGCTGAATTAAAGAAACTGACACAGAACTGTGAATTTGAAATCTTAAACAACACATTAAGAGACAGGCTAGTGTGTCGGTTGAGGTTGGAACAAACACAAAAGAGACTAGTTTCCGAGAGAAAATTGACATACACTAAAGCCGTGGTACTAGCGGTAGCCATGGAAACCGCAGCGAGAGACGCATACGAATTAAGGAGTAGCAAACCAGAAGAGTTACACTATTTCAAGTTGGCCAGACAGACACAGAAAGAGTGTGGAACGGCCAGTTAATGGTAGAGCTTCTGAGAGCCAGCCAACTCAATATTACCGATGTGGGGATCAACATCAACCATCCACGTGCGTCGGACAATGGTCCACAATTTATCTCAGAAAAGTTCTCATTGTTCATGCATCGAAATGGCATCAAACACATTCGCTCAGTTCCATTTCGCGCATCTACAAATGGACTAGCAGAATGGTGAAAGCCCAGCGATGATGTTTTTGAAGCGCACCTTACGTTGCAGAGTTGATGTCTTAAAACCTGATATTCAATGCTGGGTGGCCAACAAACTCTTTCCTGGAACTGTGAAAAATGGCAGATTGTGTTACCTCACAGTGGGAAAAGAAGTTCTAGTTCGTGATTACAAGGGAAAACATAGGTGGATATCGGGAAAGATATTTAAGCGACTCGGTCCTTTGAATTACCAGGTTAAAGTAGCTGACAACACAGTGTGGAAACATCATATTGATCAGATCCGAGAATCCTACAGTGAGGTTGAGAAGGAATTCCCAGTGTGTTTAGAGAAGTGCCTCTGGTTATATCTCAGGCACCAATAGTGCCATCAGGCTCACTTCCGCAACCAACTTACAGAGCGGATACAACCGTCAGAAGCCTCAGAGGCTCAGATGTGACGAGAACATCAACATCTGCCCCTGAAAGACGTTATCCAGTTCTAAAAAGAAATCCTCCTAAGAGACGGGACATGTGATTTGAACAAAAAGTAAATAATAAAATCCAAAAGAAATTGTCCACCACAGGGCAGAATAATCCCTGGACAATTATAGTCCAACCCTGGACTAATAAAATAGTTTTGACTCAGCGCAGAGGAATTGTTAGATATTATGTGCGAAACTAACGCATATATCTGCATAGGAAAGCAGTGCGTCCGAATAAACGAGCAGTTCCTTAACTAACACAAGTATGCCCGCTTATTCCTTGTTTAACGCGTTGACTGATTTCCCATCCAGTGAAATCTGCCTAGTATCTAACAATATCCTAAATTCTCCTTCGAATTATCAGAAATTGAAAAAGAATCCTTCAACAGTATTGTGCAGCAACTTTCCGACATAACTGCTCTGGCGCACCCACAATCTGAAATCAATGACTACCAATTAGTCACCGACAGTAGTCAATATGCTGTTGGTGCAGCATTAGATCAAGTGATTGATGGAGATCCTATCCCTATAGGATTCTTTTCAAAGAAATTATGACAGGCACAGACTAAGTACTCCACATTTGAAAGAGAGTTACTGACAGCTTACTTAGCAGTAATTCACTTTCGCCACCTTATCGAAGGTCGCCAGGTGATGTTGCTGACCGATCACAAGTCATTATGTGGAGCTGTCCGCAGTCTAAATCCCTCAAAGTCAGCAGTGACACCTGTCAATACTTATCGAGTACATTGCTGATATTTCACACATAAAAGGTGACCAGAACATGGTAGCAGATTGTATGTCGCGGCCAGCAATGGCAGTACAAATAGATGTCTGTGATTTGCCGGAAATTGTTGAAGTACAATCAAAAGACGAGGAAATAAAATCCTTTCCCAACCTTAGAGAATTGAAACTATTAAACAGCAACTCCAAAATATTTTGTGATATACCCATACTCCAAGCCTCTTGTACCAGAAACTCTGAGAAAGTCCGTTTTTGACAGACTTCACTCATTGTCTCACCCTGGCATCCAGGGAACCTGGAAATTAATTGCAGAAACACACATCGATATTGTTGGACCAATCTCTGCAGTCTGTAATAATTCAGACCCCTACTTTAGTCCATACAAGTATCTTCTAACCTGCATTGAGCGCTAAATCCGGTGGATCAAAGCTCAACCATTAACCAATATCATCGCCCAATCCATAGCGGAAGCTTTCGTGAAAACATGGATTGCAAGATTCAGTGTCCCGCCCCATGTCATCATGGACAGGGGAGGTCAGTTTCAGAGTAAGTTGTTCTTGGAGCTATCAAAAATCATAGGCTTTCATAGACTAAGAACGACCGCATACCATCCACAGTGCAATGGCTTAATAGAGAGAGCACCAGGGCAATCAAAAGAGCAATCATCGCTAGAAACGAGTCATGGCTCTCAGCATTACCCATTGCAGTGTCGGGCATACGCAGTACACCTAACAAATTTTTGCGCAGTGACTGGTTCCTCAATATTGATTCCCCAGCTGTTGATAAGCCAATTAGATGCTGGTCAAGAAGAACCACAAAATAGCGAGTATATTAAAAACTTATGTAGAACTATGCTGCAGTTCGATTTGAACGATTCATCAAAGGGAAATTCTCACACTTGCCCCAAACTTATGTACCCGGAGAACTTATGTCATGAAGCAAAGTTTAGCTTTGGGTGGATTGTGTTAGGAAATGTTTGGGCCCTACAAGGTTCTGAAACAATCACCAAAGCATCTCCTAATTGAAAGGAACAGTGACATGCATACCCATGTATCTGTGGACAGTAATAGCAATAGAAATAACGAAGATCTGGAGGAGAGTAATTCCAATAACAACGAAATAGTGACCGAGACAAGCATTACTAGAGGATGTAACTATTACAGATCATAGTAATGACAACACGTTAAGTCATCTTCAGGTAGAAGAATAAGCATGAAACAGCATAGCGACCGTTTTAACACTCACCAAAAAGGACCGGACAGGAAATACTCTAGCCAAAACTTGACAGGAATCCGCCGGGCGAGATCCCCAAACTAGATAAAATTCCGGTTAAGGATAAGTAATGAGAAACATATATTTATTCACGAGATTCTCAAACTAGATAGGCGTGGCTAAAGAGGAACACAGGTCCGGTGACACACAAACACTACATACACAGCAACCCTATAAACACTACATATACGCTCAAGAAAATACAACCCAGATCACTTTTCACCACTTCCCTGAAAGTTGTAAAAGCGGTCCACACTAACAGGAACTTACACTCAAGACTTCTCAACCAGTTAGCAAGGAGATATCCCCAAATAAATCATCGTTTTATTGTTGACCACTGTTCCTTTGTTTTCATTCGCCGTTTGTGGTCGAAGGTGGTAGGTAGCAACTGCTACCACTTTCATTATCATCAGCACCGGACTGGGAGCATAAATTATGCGGTGACACTCGAAAGAAGTCTCCCTCGAATAAATCAGCAGGTGGCTCACCAGTTATCTCACCTCTAAATCTAAGGTGAGATCTAACCACGACCCGCCACAGATGTACAGTTTTGACAAACAAAGTAATATCTCTTGTTTTCTGAAACGCACTCATATTTGACAATATGTGCACTTTACCCAATTCTCACCAGGCATTGCAAAATAGGAATCAGAAATAGGTTCTCCATACACCAAACAAAACATTTCATGAATGTTATTAGTTTTTCCATTTCTTTTGTTTCTGTCCACTTTTCTTTTTTCTCTGAACACCTTTTGACTTGTTTGAAGTTTGTTTTGATATTTTGCAGGCTTTGTCTTTTTCCTGCCTCAATTGCATACCAAATAGCCCCACTTACAATGTACCAACCAGCCCCAAACTGACCAAGGATCTCTTTTTTAGTTTCCATCACATCAGCCTAGCGACTTTTAATGTCTTAAACATTCTTCCCGATAAAGAAACTACTCATTCTATACCGGTATATATTTTTTCCTTTCTGTCCTATGCCTTTTTCTTCACTGATTTCTTTGTCTCGATAACATATTTTTCGGTGCAATTATCACCAAAATAACTCCCCTATCACAGACAAATCCATTTCGGTACAACATTTGGCGACAGAAACACTCTGCACTCGCACCAATCTCTCTCAAACTCTTTACACATATATTTGACCCCTTTCTTTTATCTTAATACATGTATCTGTATTGTATGTGTTTGATTAAATGCAACATTTATTTCATTTCTATCTGACATCATTGTTTTTCTTTATCCTTTTATATGAAGTGTGTCTTTGTTCATATTCGCCTGCCAAAAATCCAACATGGCGGGCTCTTCTTCATTTTTGATCACGTGACATATTTTCCCTCCTCTTTCTTCCAGTGACAACAACTACTACCACTACTACTGCTGACGACCACAGCTAGCCACAACTACTGCTGCTACCCTTACAGCCAACACCATTATTCACCGCTACTTTTGAATGGAGAATTCATTTACATTCTCATTCAACATTAATTCACTTCTCCCCTTTACCAACTTTAGATCCATTTTAATTTTAACTTCAAACCTTACACTATCATCAACCCTGTTAATCATGAATGTTTTCTGTACAGAGTTATGGCCCTTACATAGGGTATTCTGGTGAACACGTGACCAAGCGCCAGGCGGCCATCTTACTTTCATCAGTGGAAAAGCAGTTTGTAATAAATTGTTGTCTTACTATCATTTGTCAGTGTGACTTTTGTTCCTTTACATTTGGTAGCAGAGTGACGATCAACAAATCCACCTATTCTAAACACAGAGAATTACAATTCCTGGAGGAAGGCAATGCAAGTTTGGGAAATGGTATCCACCTTAGCACTCAAACACCCACAGTTTTCTTATCACTCAAAGGAAAAGTCAGAGAAGCTGTCCTCGAGATGGATGTTACTATAATGTTTATATACATGTATGTTATGTTAAATAAATAAACATGCCTAAGCAAGCACCCAGCAGCCCCTATTCCGTTTCCGGTCCCAGAAGCGGGACCGGAAGTAGGAACAGGGAAGAGGAAGTTCAGCTAAAGCATAGCTCTTATCAACATGTGTTCTTTTGTTTATCCTTTCTTAACACGCTTAAACACGATTACGGATCAAAACGCATTCTAATCTAACACAGCTACTACAGATAGAAACGACGAAGACGCATAGATACAATAAGAACATTACAGTTACCACCGTAAAAGAAGATGATGGAATGCAAAAGCTGTATAAAAAATTGGATATGCTCTTTTTAGAAGACTCAAATCAGTTGGCGTTTATGGCATACAAATCATTTAAACAATACAAAAGGGAAAGACACGTGTCAATAAATGACTACCTCATCCAGTTTGATTGTCTTGTCGCAAAACTTAAGAATTATAAAATAATTTTACTGGAACTGGTACTTGCTTTCTGAGCATTAAAAAGTGCACATCAAAGTTGATATTGTTACCAATGTTGTAGACTCTGACTTTCCCCTTTTACTAAGTAAAGCTGCTGTTACGGATGACCGGCCCAGAATGGCTACTCCATATGAAATACGAAAATAAGGCTTCCTACTTTTCAGCTGATTTTTCGGCTCAGCTGCTCAAATCCCTAACTTCACCACCCACTTCTATCTTTCGGTCCGGGACTGCACGTAAAATATTCGCTCCTACTTTACCACTACCCACTTCTCTTCATGGTCCATTCCGCACGACTTTGTTTTTGTCTCTAGTCGTCTCAGCCAAACATCTCTCCGGTGACCCCACACATCTCTGCCTCACTTCGACAACCTATATCTTGGCTACCTTCTCGGAATAAAACCATTTCTTCACTACTACTGTTGTGAGTTGGTCACACGCGCCGAGTGTAAACGTTGTTCTGCCCACTGTGTGAAGCAGATCACTCACATCCCTCGCCTCAAACGACAAACTCGTTTCGCTTTGTAAACAACCTTCTCCTTCCAAATAACTCGAACTCTCTCTATCTACACGATTGTTTTCACCCCGCATGCTTTTGCTACCCATTTTATTTGACATGTCTTATTTTCTTTCGTTATTAAATGACCATTCATTTGTAACCACTTAACCACTTAATTTACCTTGTTTGTTTTCCTACATTTATATTTCCGCACCATAAAACCAACATGGCGGCATAACCCTTTCTCCCTCAGACAGCTCACGACTGACCAGCCAATCCACGCTCACCAGGACAATGGCGACCCTCACAGCCTCTTCAAGCAGCAAAACTTGTGGCCACTTGTTCCAGCATATCAACAGTCCTTCTTAGGGCTTCAATGTCTACACCGGTCAAATATGCAAAACAGCCCTTTTCAGGGCCAGGCAACAAAGTCTCTTCAAACTATACTAATATGCCCAGCCCTTTTTAGGGCTAAAGAAAGTTTCCTTATCATCTTTCCATTCAACACACCAGTACATCCATTCAGCATCTCCTCAGTACATAGCCTTAATCAACCCGGGCCTTCCTTCATATTTTAAACTGCCATGAAATGAAAGTGTAGTGATGTTAGGAAGAAAAATTCACTTGAAATGCACTTTGATCATTACCACATCCCATTACCAGACCTCTACCGGACAGAGGTAAGTCTAATCAAATTTTATTTATTAAAAAAATTACCGCCAAAAACAGATTAGAAAAAATAAAACTTGCCACTAAACTACAGAGACAATTCAAGTCATCCCAGTGGTAAAAGGTTATATGTTCTAGTTAGGGATGCAGGAATAAGAGAAGTTGAATTTATGAATATTTTACAAGAACTCTTGGGAAATATGTATCCGATACAAGAAGACTGAAACCAGACCCATCACTAAGTTCTCACTAGGATTGTATTTTAATGAAACCATTGCTATAGGCAATAAAGTACTACATCTTGTAGATCATGGAACCAGATATAATGTCGGAGTCAGGCTTTGCAGTAAAGATAGTTCTAATATCCTTAGCACCATCTTTAAACACTGGATAGCATATTTTGGGACTTCAGTTTCTATTCTGACAGATAATGGCAGAGAATTCGATAACCAATTTTCAGGACATTCAGAACCTGAATGTTGTGGTACATACCACTGCTGCTCAAAGTCTGTGGAGCAATGGGTTAAATGAATGACATAATGGAGTATTGGGAAAAATGGTGAAGAAAACAATTGAAGGTTATTATTTTGAAGTAGCCCTAGCATGGGCCATAAGTGCCAAAAATGCACTTCACAGTGTGCATGGGTATAGTCCAAATCAACTTGTTTTTGTTAGAAAACCCAACCTGCCTTACTTTTTAAATGATTGACTCCCTGTATTTCCACCAGTGAAGTTGTGGCAAATAACCTGAATGCTATGGATACTGTTAGAAAAGAGTTCATACAAGTGCTTGTTAAACATGGAGGCACATATGTAAGAGTGCATCCATGCTGTTTAGTGCCCTACCCTGAAGCATATGAAAGTTCTTCAGAAGATAACAAGAATAATGAACTTACCACCCCACAAAAAGGATGTAATGAAACTTCAAAAGTAACCGTTTATGAAGATGATGAACTGGAAACCCCAATAGATGATAACAATGTTGAACACCATCAAAATATGAAACAAAAGGTAAACCACTGAAACAAAAATCTATTTCAAATTGAGCTTCCCAAACCAAGACAAACTATTAAATGCAGGCTTGCAAATGATGAGGATCCAGAATGGAGAAAATTGAATGTTATAAGTAGGACAGGTAAAGCAAAAGGCAAAAACAAATATTTGATAATGTGGTTATGGATTTTGAGCATGGAGTATCAGAAGGGCAAGCAAATGAGGTCGAAGAAACAAGAGAAGCTGAACACACTTCGGGGGATGAGGAAAATGTAATATTTTCCTCAAATGATGACATAGCCAAAGCAAAGGAAGGGGAACTTCAAAGCTGGATTGAAAATTAGGTTTATACACAAGTACCTGACCGAGGTCAACCAAAAATAGCCACCAGATGGATTTATACAAATAAAAAGTCTAATGGCAACCAAGTTTGTAAAACTAGACTTGTGGCGAGAGACTTTCAGGACAGAAATGCAAGTAATATTAGAAATGATTCTCCCACATGTTCTAAAGAGGGTCTACATATAGTATTGGGAATAATGGCATCTCATGGTTGGACGTGCAAATCAATGGACATAAAGACAGCATTTTTACAGAGCAAGCAATTGGACCAATTGGTTTATTTAGACCCTCCTCAAGAGGCCAATGTGCCTCCAAGTTATATTTGGAAACTCTCAAAATGTGTATATGGCTTTGCTGATGCTTCAAGATCCTGGTTGCTGACAATCAGAGAGGAATTAATGAAGTTAGGAGCAGTAGCTTCAAAATATGATCAGGCAATATTTACATGATATTGTGGAAACAAACTGCATGGTATAATTGCTACTCATATTGATGATTTCTGCTTTTCAGGGTCAGAGATATTTCAGACAGGCTCCATAACTTATTTAAAGTTAAGTCTCAAAAAGTAGCAGTGTTCCAGTATGTTGGATTGGATATAAAGAAGAATGGGGAGAATAATGTTAAACTCGGACTGGACGAATAGGTCAAGAAATTAAAATATATCCCAGTAGAAGGTTGCAGAAGCTTGGAAGATGCAATATCCACAACAGAAATTACCAAAACTAGACAACTGATAGGTGAACTAAATTGACTAGCCACACAAACAAGACCTGACCTGAGCTACGATGTTAGTGCAGTAAGCTTCATGCTAAAACAAGAAAATATAGAATGTATAAAACAAGTTAATAGAACAGTCAACAAAGCCAAAAAGGAACAATCAGATAGATATTCCAGATGTAGGAAACCAGGAGCATTTACTGTGTATAGTAATACCTCTTTTGCCAATCTAAAAGATGGGGGATTATAGTAGGTGGTAATAAAAGATATATGCCCATTGCTTGGCAATCTAAATTTATTAGAAGAGTTGTGAAGAGTACTCTAGCTGCGGAAACCTTAGTAATGCTTGACATGATAGAAGCTTGAATTTTTTATAGAAAATTATTTTTGGAATTGTTATAGTTAGAAGATAATACTGATAATATAAAAATCATTTGCAAAACAATTCCTGTCCCTATGATGCAGTACATTCAACAACACACATTCTGGGCAAGAGACTTTGCATAGAGATGGCTATCTTGAAAGAAATGATAGACAGAAAAGAAATTGCAAATTGCACCAACAGATGCACAAATTGCAGACGCTTGATTCTTGGAATTATATCAGAGCCTAAGGAATCCTCTGTGTAATTGATAAAGCTATATTCTCCATCTTTCTTTTGCAGATGAAGAATGTGATGTTCTTTTTTTTAAGTAAACAGAGGACCTTTACATTATTATGAAGACTCTGCTCAACTCAAAAGAAGGAAGAAAAAAAAAACTGTTAATCACAAATGTTCTCTGTACAGAGTTATGACCCAGTTCATAATAAACTGTTGTCTTACTAACGTTTTTTGTGTGTCTTTTATTCCTTTACAAACCACACATTACAGCATGAACTAGGCACACGTTTGTGAAAGTGAAAAAGTCATGCTAAACATTTCATGCTCACAGCACATGTGACTCAAACTTAGAAGCAAAATGGCCAAATTATTTCTGCTCAAAATGAGGCAACAAAAATTAAAGCAAGTGATTCAAACTGCCCCATGTACCAAGCAGCCCCTGTATCACTTACCTATTTCTGTGTTGTTTTTGCTTCTATTGATTTCTATTTTTCATTTTGTACAAAGTAAATTTTCTTTAGTTTTCAGAAAGTGAATTCAAATCCTAAATAAAAGCTCTTTATTTTGCAAATGATTGTTAAACCTGAAAAATTACCACTTTCTCATTTTCATGAAATTATTTTCAAAGATTCTTTCCAGATTCTTGCTATTTTTGAAAGGATCCCATCATATTTTCCTTCATTGCAGGAACAGAGGTAATAGGGCCAATTATATTAATATTCTTTTTAAATAACAGAAATTTCTGAACTTTTTTTCTTGTAAAAACCAATATTAAACAGATGATTCTTAAAGTGATTGTTTTTGCACTGATACAACATAATTAAAAATATCTATTACTGTAAAATATAAAAGTGAATATTGTGGATCACATTTCTGTTAAAATATTTTATAATCTATGTATTTGTATATTTTAAATATTCAAGGAAACCTGATACAGGTTGAGTATCCCTTATCTGGAATGCCTAAGACCATAAGTGTTTCCAATTATGGATTTTTTTCAGATTTTGGAATATTTACATATACATAATGAGATATCTTGGGGATTGGGCCCAAGTCAAAGCACAAAATCCATTTATGTTTCATCAATACCTTGTACACATAGACATCATTTGTTTTCTCTTATTTACAGGAACAGAGTTAATATGGCTAATTTGCTCAAATTTAGTCAAAAAAAAGTGAATGTGTTTAATTAAAATTGTCTATGGATCACATTTCTGTTAAAATATTTTATATTCAATGTATCTGTATATTTTAAATATTCAATATGATGAATGCTAAATGTAAATATTTTGATTTTCCATTCATGTTTATTTCATACACAATCTTCTCTTAAAACAAAAACTAAATTTTCTAGTGTGTGTTTTGATTGGATGTAAAAAGAAAGAATTTCTAATTTATTTTTGACACCAAATTAAAAAGCTTTCTCCACTCCTACAACTACAAAGGAAGCCACTTCAGGGGGAGGAGAATGAAGAGTGGGAGAGAGATAATGGGAGCTGAAATACTGTTCCCAACAGGGGACACCGGTCTTGTTCCCCCCCCCCCTCCAGCCCGGCTGCTGCCTGCCTCTGTCTGCTTGTCTCTGCTCTGTCCATCTCTGTCGTGGCTCTGAGCTGGTGGCCTGTGTCTCTCTCTTCTTTTATGGGGCTCGAACACCCATGCTTGTTGTGTTCAACATCCTGTTTTTGCACACCCATGCATGTGCATTTTTCCTGAGGTCACTTCCACTTCCGCCCAGGTGTTAGCCCGGAAATGACCTCTCATGGCACTATATCACAACATTCATGGCAGACTTTGATTTCCTAATATTATTACAATTAGTAATTATTGGAATAACTATTGTCAAAAGACATGAATCTGCAATTATTTGATGAAAATCCACAGTTTTTAAGGTATTTCTCGTAGCAGCATGTAACTTCAATGCAATATTTTGTTCAGAAAACAAAACCTTAGAATCTTTGTAACAAAAAAAACTTTTTACATTTAATATTTTAGCGGAATATTTTTTGAGTCCTTGTTGTTACAGCCATTGAGAAAGTATTAATGCACTGCCGTAACACTTTTCATTCTTTTCATCGAAAGGGAGGAGAGGAGGGTTGAAAGAACAAAATTGAGATGCACCAAAATATTGTGTAAAGAACAAAACTAGACTTGACTACATAGGGGACTACAAAAAGCACTTGAACCTGATTTCCCACCTAAAATGAAATGAAAAACAGTGAAAATCTATTCAAAAAATGAAAACCATATTTGCTATTTAATTGTTTCTTGTATTTGCAGGATGAGAAAACATTTGAAAAAGTTCATGTTTAAAATGAGATCAAACTTTGTCCTTTTAATTCTGAATCAATGTATCTATTAGACATGTTAGATATCATGTGCAAAACTTATGCACATGAATTTGTTGTTATATGTTGTTATACCTGCATATGAAAGCCTAAATAAACAAGCAGTTCTGTTGTTCATTTTTTAACGTGCTGACTGATTTCCCATCCATTGAAATCTGCCTAGTATCTAACAAATTAGCGACAAAGATTTTGTGAATTACAAACTCCGAGACCAGTGTAACTGGTAAATAACTTAAAACGAAAAGTTATTTGGACTCTAAGAGCTGTTCTTAAAGAGAAACAGCAACATGTGGAAAAAATGTTTTTAAAAAAAGTCTTACTTGAGGAATATCTCGAATTAAATGACATTAATGAAAAAAAGAAAGTGCCAGCATTATTGAGAAATGTACAGATTAATACGCAGCCTAATGACGCCAGAAAAACCAAACAAAAAAACATTTGACAAACTGGTAAAGCTGTTACAGGATCACTTATCACCGAAACTGAGCGTAATCGTGGAAAGATTTCACTTTCACAAATAGTACCAAAGAGAGGGCGAAAATATAAATATGTATCTTGTTGAATTAAAGAAACTGGTGAAAACTTAAAAGAGCCTCTGACCTCAGTTTTACATCCGCATAATGGAGTTCCAGTAATGAAGGCGACACGTCTACAAAGATATGCAATCTTCTTGTCAGGGTATGATTATGACATCATGTATCAAAACACGAGAAACCACTGCAATGCTGATATATTATCTAGGTTGCCGCTAAAAACCATACTGCCCAATGAGGAACATGATGTGGATGCTGCTGATCTGTTTCACATAACACAAATCGAATGTTTGCCAGTTACATGTGACGAGATCACGACCACGACAAGATGTGACACAACACTTTCACATGTTCTGGACTGCGTTCAAAAAGAATGGAGTGATGAAGATAGGTGGTATCAAACCTATTATTTGAAGAAAGATGAACTATCAACATCTCAAGGTGTATTACTCTGGGGAATAAGAGTGGTAATACCGCCACCACTGTGAGTGTGTCTTACAGATGCTACATGAGGGAATAGTAAAAATAAAAGCCCTGGGTCGTGATATCGAACTGATGACAAAGAAATGTGAGGGATGTCAAAAGAATCTAAACATGCCTCAGTGTGTTTATCTACACCCAAGGGATTGTCCAAGTTCACCATGCCAATGCATTCATGTAGATTTTGTTGGTCCCCTTCAAGGGCTCATGTTTTTTCGTTTTTGTGGATGCTCATTCAAAATAGACTGAGACATATATCATGAAGAGCACCACCACTGGAAAATCAATCCAAGTGCTGCACAAAACTTTTGCTCGCAACGAGTCCATTGCAACTTGTGTCGGGCAATGGTTCACAGTATATCTCAGAAGAGTTCTTATTGTTCATTTACTCAGTTCCATTTCATGTAGAACGATTTGTGCAAATGCTGAAACAGCTTTAAAGCTGAAGACGCAAGGGAGCAAATACCTTGAGTTACCTCCCTTGCCACAACCCATAACAGTGATCAGTTAACACCACATTTGTCTTAGTCCTTGTTCCTTTTGCTTCATCTTCCTTTTCAGTGAGATTTCCACGAGCTGGGAGACACTACATTTTGGCGACAAGGGATGAGATCCGTCTTTAAAACACAAAGGAATAATCACCTCAACACACATTGGCTAATTTCCTGCCTCTGTTTCTACCATTTCAGATACACAACGGAGAAAGCACAACCGGCGTCAGATGGCAAAAATGGATCGAAAAGTTTGTGAATCTGCTGTGCGCCATGGATGTAGAAAACTAAAAAAGAAAACGGGCCATGTTTCTCCACTATGCCGGTGACAACATTTTTGAGATCATCGATAGCCTCACAGATGAAGACAAAGGACTTGGAGCGACACACGTTGGATGGGGTACAAATACCAGTGGACTACAAAAAACTGAAATGTTCGCTGATTTTACCCCGTGGAAAAACACACGCTTTTCAAATTCAGACAAGCGATGCAAACAACTTCGGAAAACCGACGGGTATCACACACGACTTCGGAATTTGGCTGTCACGTGCGATTTCCAACACGTAGAACGTGAAATTCTGTGCAAATTCTGCAGGGCTGTTCTTCCATGCGGGTCAGATGCAGAGCCTTGAGAGACAACAACACACTGAAACAAGTGCTTGATGAAGCAAGGGCTACCGAGCTCGCAGACGTGCGAGCTTCAGCAATAGAGACACACGCTGTACACACAATATCTGGCCGACTAAGCTAGAATCGAAGCGGATATAGATGAAACGGCGCAGATTTTTCTGCCAAAATCAACACGTAGATGTCCGGGGGCGGCTATAGCAATCATCAACCAAACGCAGCAAGTTCGCCACCACGTGGTGCCAACAGACCACGTGGAGATGGAACTTCGGACATCTGCCGTTACTGTGGAAACTCAACAGCACATCCTTTTTGTCCAGCCAGGAGGAGGGAATGTAGAAGCTGTTACAAGATGAACCATTTTGCACGAGTTTGTCGGTCATCCAGGCACAAAATCAACAAAATTTCATTGAGTATTTCCGGACCTGCGACTGAGAGAGCTCCATCACCATATCCATCCAGTGACGAGTCTGTTTTTACGGTCAATTGCAGGCGAGTCCAAAGTTTTAGTACCCCTGCCGTCACTGCCCATATAAACAGGACTCCAATAACGTTTGCAGTCGACACTGGTGCCAGTGTTAATATTCTCACTGGGCAGGACTACAATGGCATGTCGAATCGACCCAAGCTACAGAGGTACGCATCCAACATATACGCGTATGGGTTGACACGGGCACTTCCCGTGCGTGGACTCATCTACGCTAAAATTGCACAGAATGGAATCCACACGAACACAAAACTATAAGTTGTGGTTTCCATCGGACCGAACGCTCACAATCTTTTAGGCACTGACTCAGCTCAGGCGCTGAATATAGTCAAAATAGCTCACCACAATATACATCAGCCCAGAAACAAAGACAAAATAACAGACTACATGAGCGCACAACATGCAAGGATAGAGGAGTGGGAAAAGAAGTTAAAACCGAGAAGCGCATTGGCGCAATTGAAAAACAATTAGACGAAACACAAAGCCAGTCAGACTCTAACACGAAAACAGACACAACAAATACACCAGCGGCGCACACACACACGCAAAACAATAACTACACACACGCAGAACCGTTGGACCTGGGTGATTACAGAACAAGAAAAAAAAAGTTAGACCTGTGTGATTACAAAACAAAAAACTAAAAAAAAAAGGGAAGGGGGTAAACATGGAAATAAAATAAACGTTCCACATACACACGTCCACGACTACACTAGAAAACACCCAGCCAATCAGACGCAGCCCACGACCTCAGGCAAAAATGCTGAAGGGACTCCAGAACTAAAATAAATGTGTCCCCCACAAAGACGTACCATGCACATCAACCTACACAAAAAAACACAGACATATTGCAAACACACGAACACAGCCCACAAGATAAAAAGAAGGACTTCACATCCTCCTTAGCAATGGGGAGAGGAGAGTCAGCAGAGAAAAAGCTGGCAAATTTTCTGTTAATGTACAGAAACACGCCTCATGCAATGACAGGTGAAAGCCCAGCGATGATGTTTTTGAAGCACCCCCTTACATTGCAGACTCAATGTCTTAAAACATGATATTCAACGCTGGGTGGCCTGGACTGTGAAAAATGGCAGATTGCGTGACCTTACGATGGGACAAGAAGTTCTAGTGCGTCCACCACAGGGCAGAATAATCCCTGGACAATTATAGTGAACCTCTGCACTAGTAAAATAGCTTTGACTCAGCACAGAGGAATTGTTAGATATCATATGCGAAACTAATGCACATGAATATGTTGTTATACCTGCATATGAAAGCAGCGCACCCGAATAAACAAGCAGTTCTGTTGTTCATTTTTTAATGTGCTGACTGATTTTCCATTGATTGAAATCTGCCTAGTATCTAACACTATGTAGCATTCAGGAACAACTGTTTTATTTCTGCTACGTATGTCAGGCTGGAACATAATCTTAACTAACTTTTTTATCCATCCCCACTAGGTTCTAATTTTCCGTGAGTTAAAAAAGTTGTATATTTAGTGAATTTTATTAATGACCCTCAAATTGCACTTGTTCTGTGAGGACATCAGCTGATGACTGTACACAACCTAGAGAGAGAGAGAGAGAGAGAGAGAGAGAGAGAGAGAGAGAGAGAGAGAGAGAGAAATTAAAAGCCCCATTATATTTTGGTCTGACTTTGTTGATTCTTTATGCAAGTACAAACCATTTGACCTACTGTAACTACTGAAGTTGGCATGGTATACTTATTGTGGTTTGGCATGGTATACTTATTGTGATTTTTCTCATCCAAAAATTAACCAGTTTCCATGTCATTTTTACTTGTAGGCAAGCATTAAAATAAGTTTATTAAGAAAAAATAGTTTTTTGAAATTATGCATCTAATAACCATATTCTGTTTCTATAATTCCTGACCACTAACAATCCCTTTCTTCCTCATTTACAATGCATTTCTTTAGTAAAATCATTTACAGAGCATTTCTATAGTAAATTTTTATACATATATAATAACACCATTCTGTCAATAATGCTTGCTTTAATTTCTTCCTCATTTGCAATGCACAACATACAGATTGAATGCTGAAACTTGCTAAAAGATTTTAGTTTAATCATCCTATTTTTTCCTACCATCAGAAATAATTAGTTTGTTAGTGCAGAAAGTGACTAAAGCTAAGTGGGGTGTGAAGGAGTAGTGGTATATTCAGTGGGCAGTAACAGCTGACACTTTCTTTACATATGTGTCATTATGTAAGTAATCATTAGAGTGAATGAAAGTTTTGAGATTTCTTCAAGAAATTCTATCAATGATATCATGGTTATATACTGACGAGCCAAAACACTATTACCAATGACATGTGGCAAGGATGACAGGTTCTGTCTTGTAGCAACGGCACATGTCAAGCTCAGAGTTATATAAGCAGGTAGGCTGGCCTCAATTACTTACCAAATTGTTCTGGCCAGAAGATTAGGTCAGAGCATTTGCGAAACAACACGGCTTGTAGGGTGCTCACATTCAGTTGTGGTGATTACCTGTTGGTCTGAGGGGAAAATCAACAACTGCCGGCCATGATCTATCGTTGTGGTAAGTGAATGGAGGCTTTCCTGTAAGTACGAGCCAACAGAAGGGCTTTAGCAAAAATTGCAGATAGGAACAACACACAGTACATCGATCCTTGTTGCGTAAGGGGCTGCAAGGTCAGTCAGAGTACCCATAATACCCAATGTCCAGTGTCTTAAATAGGCATGCAAGCATCAGAACTAAGCCACATATCAATAAAAGAAGCAATGGCATCAGGATGCACTGTGAGGAAGCAACAAGCCAGTGAAGGCAGTGGAATGGTTTAGGAAATGTTCTACTGGGAAACACTGGGTCCTATCATTTGTATGGAAGGTACTTTGTTGTGTTCCACATACATCATTGAAGACCAGGTACACCCCTTCATGACTACAGACATCTATGATAGTGGCATCTTTCAGCAGGACAATGCACCCTACCGCACTGAGAATGGTTTCATGAACATGAAGAAGACTTCACTGTGTTGCCCTAGCAACAAAACTCCTCAGATCTCAATCCCATTGAGCACTTATGAGATGAGTTGGACCAACAAATTTGCTCTGCAGAATCTCAACCACGTAACTTGCAGACCTGTGCTTAACATCTTGGCACCAGATCCCAGCAGAAACCTTTAGAGGTTCTACAAGTCCATGTCTGATTGGGCAAGAGCTGTTTTGTAGGCACATGGAGGACCTTATTAGGTATAATGATTTCGCTCATCAGTGTATAAACAGCTGATAATCACAAAACGGTCTTATTCAAATTTCTGCTTTCCTAGTGATTGGTTAGTTTTTAGGTTAATTGACCAATGAAAGTGTCCCAATGTAACCATGACAACAGTAAAGATTTTTAAATAGAAGTGAGCTAGACACACATCAAATCTCAATCTGTGGTTTCCACCTGAAATAATTTGTTTTTTCTCTTAACTTATGTAGAATTCACACATCAAATCTCAATCTTTGGTTTCCACCTAAAATAATTTGGCATTTCTGAAAATTTCAAGAACTCTACAGAACAGCAAAATTGAGATCGTAGAGAAAACCTATACACTTTTATGCCATTCTATAAGAAAGCAGAGAAAATGGACCAACAATAGACATGGCATTGGTCAAAATTTCAACTGTCTGCTAACACATTAAGAGAAAAAATAGCAGTCCAAAAATAAATTATTGAATACAACGTCTGAGTGGAAAGTCTCCAGCCATTATGAATATCTTGAGAACCGATTGTGCGGCCTTAATGTAACTTGGCAACCAAACGGAGGGGATCTTATTGGTAATGTGTGAACATACGCTCTCCTATGGAGTTACTCAGTTGTTAGTCAGATGCAATTAAGTGAGCTTGTGTTCTGTATGGGGGTGGGGTGAAATTAAGATGACATTTTAAGCCTTTTCGGAATATTACAAATCAATTACAATGTGTGTAAGCAGACTAGAGCAAAGGGATAATTGACTCATCATTTTCTGCTGACATTGACAATTTATTTTATTATTTATTTTCATTATTAGATGAAGTATTGTAAGCCATTGTATTAATTTGGACTACTATTCATCTTAAGCATGGATTGGAAATAAAGAATAAGCTTCTAAGGTGAGATTCAAACTGCCAAGATTCTCAAAATTAATACAATTGGTTACAATATTTCATCTAATAATGAAAATAAATAATAAAATAATTGCTTTAATAATACCACTATTAGTAAAACGAAAACAACTGGTTAGTTACTCAATAAAAACTGTCACATGACCAATGTCTTTTGGCAGCATGCCATGTTGGGGGTGATCAATTGAAAAATTAGAGGATTGAAAATTTAAACATTTACTCCATGAATAGAAAAACGTTTTTATTGTTTTAATTAGTGCAGATTGTACGCATGATACATACACAGCCAGTCAAGCAGCCAGCCGGACCGACTTGAAAACTGAAGAAACCTATTGTGACAATTTTGGTTGATGGTTTCTAAAAATATGGCACAGATATTCAGAATAAAGCAAGATGGATGTGTGTTTGAATCTCAGTATATTCAAACAAAGGAGAAACAGTTCATACAAAGAGGAATTTAAACAAATGCATATATTTGTAGATATACAAATAAAAGATGTTTAATGAGAAAATAAAGACAATAACGGTTACATACGTTTGTCTGAAAATAAGAAAGGCATGTAATTAGAAAAGGAAAACGAAGGTGATACGTTAGTTTACGGGAATGAAAATACTTATTTGTGGAATGAAAATGATGAATAGATGTTATCCGAGACTGGCGCTATTTAAAAGGAAGAAATGGCAGAGAACATGGGATTTTAGCAAACGTGAGATTTGTCCAAAGGAGAGTTACTTGGCAACAGAGCATGGACTGAAATGCTTTGTTCGTAATACGCTTGATTACTGATGACCAATGCAGTATTTATTGGAACAGGAGTATCAGGTTTCCAATTAAAGTTTTTGGGTATGGTGATAGGAAGGTAGATAATTTTGGGATTGCCGGAAGAAAAATCACTTTTCTTGATGTCAGTTATCAGGACAAAGGAGATCGCATCGGGTTTGCCATGTTAAAGGTTTTTTGCCATGAAGGGAGAGTCGGAAAAGAGGTAATCTGTAGGAAAGGATTTATGTGCTTGAGGGACACACGGGACAGCCAGACGAAAATGGACAACAAACAGCGTTATATCGCTCTATTTATAGGATGTATTCTTATGTATCCAATTATTCAGTTCCGCTGATGCGTATTTAAAATGAAAGTGGGTCCTTACAATAATAATAATGAAAGGTTTCTCTACACAAACCGTTGTGATAAAGAATAGGGCTATTATAGGTCAATTGTAATTGCATTGTTAATGATTTTTACTAAAGGAATGCACTGAAAATAATGAAGAAAGTGATTGTCATTGGTCAGGAATTAATGAAAAAATAGAGCTATTACAGGTCACATGGAATTGCATTGTTAATGATATTTACTGAAGATCAGGAAGAATGGATTATCAGTGGTCAGAAATTAATGCAGGTATTAATGAAAGAATAGGGCTATTATAGATCAAATGGAATTGCATTGTTAATGAATTTTACAAAAGGAATGCATTGAAAATAAGGAAGAAAGAGATTGTCATTGGTCAGGAATTAATGCAGGTATTAAAGAAAGAAGAGAGCTATTACAGGTCAAATGGAATTGCATTGCTAATGATTTTTACTGGAGGGTTGCATTGAAAATAAGGAAGAGAGGGATTTTCATTGGTCAGGAATTAATGCAGGTATTAATGAAAGAATAGGGCTATTATAGGCCACGTGGATTGCATTGGTAATGAATTTTAGAAAAGGAATGCATTGTAGAGCAAGAAGTAAGGGATTGTAATTGGTCAGAAATTAATGCAGGTATTAATGAAAGAATAGGGCTATTACAAGTCAAATGGAATTGCATTGCTAATGATTTTTACTGGAGGAGTACATTGAAAATATGAAAGAGAGGGATTGTCATGGTCAGATGCAGATATTAATGAAAGAATAGGCCTGTCAAATGGAATTGCATTGTTAATGATTTTTATTAAAAGAATGCATTGTAGAGGATGAAGAAAGGGATTGTCATTAGTCAAGAATTAATGCAGGTATCACTGAAAGAATGAGGCTATTATATGTATAACTAGCATATACCCGTCAACAATGATAGGGTTAGTTATATATGGATCGGCAATAAGGAACCAAAAGCAATTTTAGGTCGTTTTTTTTATTAATTCATCTTTATTATCTCAATTTTCAGCTTTTTAAAGTCTCATATCAACTCAAGCTGTTTCATAAAGTCTTAAGACAAAATCTCATGTAATAAACTTATTTCATTAAAAATGAAGTTGAATATCATTTAATCAAAAAATTGTAGGAAGAAGGTAAGGTCAAATTTGACAAATCCATCCTTCGTTGACAGAGGTAAATAATACTCACAATAATTACTATGAAATAAAGTTGAAGTGATTTAATTTTTTTCATATGTTTGTGTGTATCAATGCACATCGTAGCTATATATTCTCGTAATAAAATCTCTGAAAGTTATCAATGAATTTTAATTAAAAATAGGATGAATATTTGGTTACATTTTGGCGTGGCAATGGTGGTGGATGCCTCCCCGACATCAAAGATATATATTCAGACGACAATATCCATGAAATATCTCCAAAAGTTTTCACTGAATTTCGATCACGACAACTATAACAATGGATGGACGATGGGACCATCAATCTACAGCAGATGAAAGATCCTCCTCTACAAACGGGAAAGGCTGGTAACCATTCAGGGAAGCTTTGATACACCACTGCCTCGTCATGCCAACTTCAAAGAGGCCGTTGACACATTTTGTCTATAGACTTTGAACAGTATTTTTCTTTGATATGGGAGCGTCTCATTTTTCCACCCTTTAATTCTACTATTCGCTGTACAATCTATCTCATTTGGACCAGTCCATTATGAGTTGTAGGATCTCAGCTAGCAGACACTACAGACTATAATGTCGTCTGGTACTAGTGCCTTTGTTTGCTTGTCGTTCTTTTTGTTTAGCTGTGCCTAGCTTGAACGCGTTTGGTTCCATTGTTTTTAGCGTGTTAAAAAGGAAGCTGAGAGACAAAACGGACACGTGTTGACAGGGCGATTTGCCTGACCAGAGAGACTTTCCCAGCTCCTACTTCCGGGCTCCCATTTTTGTGACCGGAAACGGAGGTCGTAAAACGGGGGCTGTTGGATAAATTCTTGGCGTGTTTATTCATTTTAAAAACATACACATATTACATTACACAGACAACCAAATATCATACAACCATTATCATCATCAGCCATTATAAGTCCACTGCTGGACAAAAGCCTTTCCCATCTCTTTCCATGATGACCTATCTTGTACTAACCACGTCTTACTGGCAAAGTTTTCTATCTCGTCCCTCCATCTTGTGTCTGGTCTCTTTACTACTGCGTTTACTGTCCTATGGGCATCAGTCTTTCCCCCCATCTGTTGTCATTTCTTCTTGCTTGCCCATCTCCATTTTTGCTGCTTAATTATTTGTATAATATGTTTCACTCTGGTATTCTCTCTTATCCATGTTGATCTGTTTCTATCTCTTAGAGTTATCCCTAGCATTGCTCTTTCCATTGCTCTCTGTGATATTATAAGTTGGTTTTCAGCTTGTTTTGTTAATTTCCATGTTTCACATCCGTATGGCATGGCTAGTATTATGCAACTGTTGTATTTATATGTATAGATGGAATGTAATTCAATTGCTAATGATTTTACTGTAAAAAAGTCATCATAATTTGATGTCAGTTTTAGTAAGTGCCCTAATGATGGCTACAGCTTTTGTGTTTGAGCTCCACATGTCACATTACTACTTATTCGGCCTGTTTGCAATATGTGAATTATTAGACTTAGAGACAACAAGCGCCCGAAGAGGCGTCACTCATTTCACCCTGCACTATTTTACTAATACCTGGGGGAAGAGATGGATTCATACCTTGGTAAAATTGCAGTTTAAAGACCCAACTAACCTACGCATTTCTAAGGGTCGAACATTTTTTGTGTGCTCTACTCGTCATAAAACGATAGAATCTCAGCCTGCTCCAGCTATAAACAAGTAGTTTAATTTATACTACTACTTACCAGTACCACTAATGTACTAATGTAACTGCGGATCGATGGTGCCGGTGACGCTCATGTTAAGCATCATTAACTGTGTGGCACAATTTTGATTCAAATTCTCATATTATTTAATATTTTTTAAATATATTTTTTTTAAATGAGACCAAACAATGTAACACTAACCCTTAAAAAATATTTTTTAAAATTATTAAATAAAAAAACATTTTTTAAATTATTTTAACAAAAATATTTAAAATAATTTTTAAGAAAACAACTAATGATGCTTAGCACGAACGTCACTGTCAGCGATGGGCATAACCATCAATCCGCCATTACAGTAGTACGGCTGAGCTTCTATTGTTTTGGCTAGGAGGAGGATATTTGTTTGTGTGCGTAGAGCACACAAAAAAATATACTTCTCGAACAATAATCAGCAATTTTTTTTACTGATTTCATTTTTCTGTTTAATCACCAAAAAGAACCGCCCCTTTTGGGGGACTCAACAGCGAAGTAATGAAATAAGTAACATTTAAATAAAGTAAATGTTGATAAAAGTCATATTTAATTTAAAGTAACATTTCCAGACACATTTTAATTGACAACAATACATGTTTTCTTCACAATGACAACAACACACATTTGTCTGTCATTTAAGATGGCAATGATTGGCAATACATGGCCTATTGGTCTACACCACATTACAGTTAAGATTACAAACTTATGTAAATAACATTTTCCTATGCAGTATGAACTGCTTTGACAGGCACAAAGTCAGGGTCTAGTTTTGGATAATACAGACATTGTAAATCGCGCCCCCATTTTAGAGCCAATTCACTCGCCATCAGTTACCTTTTCTGCGAAACGAAAAAAAGTTTCCGGAAGAAACGAAGGTCAGATTCAATCGGGTCCATGACAATAACCCTGCGGACAATAACCCCACATAGTAAAGATAAAACAGAATTTGTTTTAACCATTACCTTAACAAACGATATTGTAATATATCTATTTTCATGCATTATCTTATTTATTTTAGTTTTTTTTCTGGATTTGTTTTGGCCCATCACGAATTTATCAAGGGAAGAAAAGTGCCCATCAAAACATAATTTAATTAAATTATGTTTTGATGGGCACTTTTTTCATTTAATTAAATTATGTTTTTATTAATTAAATTATGTGTTCATTAATTAAGTTATGTTTTGATGGGCACTTTTCTTCCCTTGATAAAACAAATCCAGAAAAAAGACTTACAATAAATAAGATAATTCATGAAAGAAATAAGATAATTCATGAAAGAAAAACGAAGGGGAATAGATGCATTATAAGTTTGTTAAGGTAATGGTCCAAAACAAATTCTGTTTTATTTTCTACTAGGTGGGGTTATTGTCGGCGGGGTTATTGTCCGTGTCCTGATTCAATCAAAGCAGTTCACACTGCGTAGTGAAAATATTTGTTCATAATTTTTTACGTTCGGTTTAGCAAACGGGCATGAAGCAAAATTAGTAATATTTCAATAAAGTCATTTTTAGTTTTTAGTAATAACATAAGTACTACTACTTATTTCTATTAATTGAATAAATTAAAATATTACTTCATTTTTAAAGAAAAGAATTTTCCTATGACTTTTTTTCCCGAGGTGCGGATAACGGCACAGGGAATGAACTCGGCGAGCAGAGTTCAAACTCCGACTGGGACAGTTTGAGTTCACTTCGCACTAATGCACTAATTTTTCAGTTTTCAAAAATTAAACTAACTCTGCCGAATGGTGTAAACAAAATTTTAATTTGCACTAGCCAGGCAAGAAGAAATTTGAAACTGTAAACAAAATTGTATTTTCAATAAAATGCATAACAATGTTGATTATTCATTGTTGTTTTTAAAGGGTTATGAACTTGAAATAATTCATACACAGTACACACACATACATAAACATACAAAGAAATAGATACACACAGACATGCATACAGTTACATTAGGTATGTACACGCAATCTTTGCGCAACTTTTCTTCGATACCCAATTTTTAAAACAAATTAAAAAATTTAAAACTGTTGTTCTGAAGTTTTTTCTTGTTTCTGTTAGAAAGGAAAAAGAGCAAACTTTTGTGTATTTAAAAGAAAAAAAAACATTTTCATAAATTGCAACACATAACTGAGTGTTTTAAATTTTTGAAATAAAAATTAACAGTTTTCCGACAATTTTAGGATACAAAAATGGCTGCCATTTGTTTACGTGGTAAAATTTTAAGAAATTTCACTTATGGATGTCAATAAGTATAACTATAATGTTGCAGAATTTGAGTCATCTAAAGATCGCTTATTGATTTATCGATCGTTTATTGCCTTCCATACCCGCCCTCGTTCATACATTAAAAAAATGTTAAAAGTACGTTAGGGGTCGAATTTCGTCATAATATCATTTTTTTTAATTCCTTCTCTCTCTCTCCTCCTTTATTTTTCAAAAAAATCTAAGCTGGCCCAATATTACAAATATTTTAATAAGAATTTCGAAGATTTTTGATTCATTTTAAATATTAAAAAAAATCTATATAAAAGAAAATTTTATATTTATAAATTATTTTCTTTTTATGGAAAATAGTGATAATTTATATAAGCTTAAAAATAAAATGAAAATTTACCAAGAAGACAATATTTTACTTTTTATTTTTCAGTTTTTTTTTTAGTCCCAAGTAAGGGTTTTTGCGGAACCCTTAAGGGTCGATCGAAAAAAACAAAAAACAACAGAATTTAACTTTTCTTATCTTTCATATATGTAAAAATCAGGACTGGCCCATATTTATTAATATACGAATTTAACAACCTAAAAAGGTGTGTGTGTCTGTAGGGGGGGGGGGTCATATTATAATCGCATGAAAAAAACATTTTTTTTTCCAAAATTTGGAATGGAAACTTCTTTTTTTTTAAATCGCCATTTCATACGTAAGTAACGAGAATTTTATTAAAATCCAATAAATAGATGATTTTTGGTAAGTTTTTAAATATTCTAGGTGATCGATTGCGCTCGTCGATTTTATCAATTTTTATCGATTTTGCACATACGTAAGTTACATACAGTAGAGAAACAATCAATGCATACAAGACATACACAAATAAACAGACAGACATACACACAGAGAAACAAACATGTACTTTAGTCAAGCGTCATTAATATTCAAATGGTTCTTCGGACGATTGAACTCCTTCTTGTTGTAAACACGACGTTTCGGCCGATCCATTCTTCGGCCTTCTTCAGGTGTAAAATCCGAGTGTGATGGGTTAAACAGAAGTTATGTTTAAAAGGGGTAACCCTTACTCGGGCCATGTGCTTATAGTAGGTATTTCTGCGCAGAATACGGAAAATTGACACCTTGATAAAATAAACGTCCAAATCATATAAAACTGAATTTTTTCGTTGAAAAATGTTAGTGTCATTAGTAAGTTGAAAGATTGGCGAAATATATGAGATACAAATTATTTGTGTGCACCTCATAAAACGGGAACGTGTAAAAGTAAACAAATTCTGTTCCGTAATGATTACGAGTAAATTTTCTCCCCTTTTTGACAAGCAAAAAAACACAGATTTTAAAAATTTATTTCACATCATCTACTGATCGGATCTTAATAATATTTTCAATACTTATCCAATAAAGGATGACTTCTTTTAAAAATCAGTTTGTATTCCAAATCTCGGGGGAAAATATTTTTTTCATTGTGATTAAAAACACTACCTTAAATGTTCATTGATTTATTTTCAATCGATCAGTCCGATCTTTTTACATTATTAAGTCAAGACCATGAACATATAAATTCTGCTTCTGTTTTTGAAAAAGCTAATTTATTTATTTCCGTAAAAAGATTTTTTTTTTAAATGCGAAAAAAGAAATTACTGCCAATATTTTTCATTCATTTGGTAAAATATGATTTATCGCTATTTTCCGTAAAAAGAGAAATAATCTTAGCATTAAAGTCTTTTTTATAGAGAATTTTGTAATTTTTATTGTTTTTAAAAATGTTTACTCTGTTTCTGTTGCCATCGGTTCAATTCTGTTCTCACGTGATGTAGTCAAAGGGTAAGTAAAGATATGAAAAAAAAAAAATGAAAACTGAAACCATGTACTTGTTTTTTAATTATTCTTTTTGTTTCTACGGATGTTTTGGAATAAAAAACTTCTTATATAAATTAAAAACTTTCCTTTTTTTATTGTTCCACGTGAGGTTTAGTGTTAAAATTTCATTGATTTTTTTAAAAATAACCTTATTTATTTAGGCATAAATTTAAAATTTTATATGTCTGAAAAATATGCTTTCACAGCCACACATTTGCATAAAGGTAGACACAAAGTAAGGGTCGAGGTTTGCAATATACGTACGTAGTACATTGTAACCCCCCCCCCCCTTTAGAGCCAATTCACTCACTCCCAGTCTAAAAGTTATTATAAAAACAAACCAAACTACAAACAAGGGAAAATACAATTGCAAAAATACACTGGTTTGCTAAATTTTACTAGAGAAAAAAATGCCTTTTTTCGGTTTTCAACTCAACTCGGTTCTCGTTCTTCTGACAGCCTCAAAAATATAGAAAAATACATTTTTCACGAGCAATTTTTAAAAAAACTTTTTTTTAAACAGACAAATTCCCTGAGGAAATGAAGCCTCGGGGAATTTGTCAGTTTTGAAAAAAGTTAATTTTTACGGTTTTAGAGGTTTAGCATTTACAATGTAACTAAAATGGTAAACTGGGCACGTATTTTCCGACATTTTTACGAAATATACGGTTAATTCTAAGGAATACGAAATATTATGGGAAAATATTATGTGAAAATATATAAAAATGAAAACATAATAAAACAAATGAAAAAATATTTATTTATTCATTATTATTAAAAATAAAAAATAAAATGCAACAGACATGATGGAATCAATCAAATCAAAATGTAGATATTTATTCTGAAAATAAAAAAAACACATACTTTTGGGGTTTGAAATGTAGATAACAGAAAAATATATTTTTCGTGTTTTAAGAAGAATCTTCAAAACCTAAATAGTAAGTTTAACGAATTAACTTTTCAATTTTAAGATTTAAAAAAGCAAACTGTTGGTGTTCACAAAGAAATTGAAATATTTGGCTTTCTCGTAGAAAAAATGTGTTTAAGCCATAAACATGCAAGTTGTCAATGACCGGAATAGGTTCGTAAATTCTTTGTGTAAAAAATGTTTTTTTTCTTTCACATTTCGGTGCTTTCAATCCATCGAACCATCCAGAAATTTGTTAGTTTAAAAAAGAATTGTCTAAGTTTTTACAATGTAACTATAATGCTAAAGTGGGCACTTACTTTTCGCCAGGTGTACGGACGGAAGTACGGCTTACATGAATTTCCTTCGCTTTGGTCCGAAAAGAATGTGTGCAAAAATAAAGAAATTCTAAAAATGTTATTTCTTTTAATAATTTTAAAATTAAGTTCGGGCATCTGGGTTGGGTTGATAGTATTAAAGAAAGTAAACGGAAGAAGAGAAGATAACACATGTCAGCCTGTAAAATGACGGAAAATTAGTGCCCACGTTAGCGTTAGTGTAAATATAACCTCTCTCGTAAAACCTTAAACAAAATTTAAAATTTTAAAATGTGTTGGTAGAGTCAGGTGTAGAGGTAATCTTAAGGTTTGTGAACGAAGACATTTTGACCATTGTCAATTTCGGCTACGGATGCACATAACGGCAAAATCTAAGGGACGATTAATAACAATTAAATAGGTATTTCTGCGCAGAATACGGGAAATCGACACCTTGATATAAATAAATGTCAAAATCATATAAAACTTAATTTTTTCGTTGAAAAATGTTAGTGTCATTGAAAGATTTGCGAAATATATGAGATAAAAATTATTTGTGTGCACCTTATAAAACGGGAGATATTATTGAATCAAAATAGTGTAAATCTGCGGGAAAATGTAAACAAAAGATTTTCCGTAATTAGTAGTAAATTTTCTCCCCTTTCAACGATAAAAAATACACCTAGATTTTTAAAATTTATTATACAGCAACTACTAATTCGATTTTAATAAAATGTTCAATACTTATCGAATAAAGGATGAATTTAAAAAAAAATCAGTTTGTATTCCAAATTTCGGGAAACAAATATTTTTTCATTGTGATTAAAAAACACTCATCTTAAAAAATTGATTTATTTTCAATAGATCTGTCCGATCTTTTTACATTGCTAAGTCAAGCACATGAACATATAAATTCTGCTTCTGTTTTTGAGAAAGCTATATATGAGTTTCCGTAAAAAATCTTTTATTTAAATTATTTAAAAATGCGAAAAAAAAACAACACTGCTCTAATTGCCAATATTTTTCATTCATTTGGTAAAATATGATTTATCGCTATTGTCCATGAAAAGAGAAATAATCTTAGCATTAAAATCTTTTTTATAGAGAATTTTTAAGTTTTTACTGTTTTTAAAAATTCAATTTTTTACTGTTTCTGTTCTAATCAGTTAAAATCTGTTCGCACGTGATGTACTGTGAAAGGGTAAGTAAAGATATGTAAATAATGAAAACTGACACTTATTTTTGTTGTGATTCAATTTTTCTATGGATGGACATAAACGTAAATTTACATGTCAACAAAAGAGGACACAACTGCTGTCATAATCTCAGTCAGCCACTTCTTATTGACAAATAGCGACTTCCGTAATATGTAATTACCGCATGTGCGCGTGTTAAGATTTCTTATCTATGGCGGTATATATCTTATAAATTAGAGGTGTTGACAGATATTTTTCCGGACACATATTTGGACGTTATTCTTTCTAACAAAAACAAGAAAAAACTTACAAACAACAGTTTTAAAATTTTAATTTACGTTTTAAAATGGGGTGTCCAAAGTGCGCAGAAATACCTACAATTAAATGATTAATAACAATTAAAATGCTATATTGTCACCTACCTGAATTGCTTTTACTTATTTATTCATTAATATTAGCATTGGTTACATACAACGAAATACAAACTTATTTAAATATTCTAATATTTAAATTCCATCAAAATACATGCGCAGTTGAATACTATTTTTTTAAAACCGTTTTCTATGGTAACTTCTTACATTGCAATACTTTTATTAGGAAAATTACATTTACTTTGTCATTGTGTCAGCAACTTTAATAAGTGCAAATGTAATTCAACAATTGAATGGCTTACCAGCCATGGATTTATCAGCGATTTGCCCTTATATGTATCCGTAGTCAAAATCGACAATGGTTAAAATGTCTTCGTTCACAAAACAAAGGATTGCCGGTGTATATGCAGTTTAGAGTGTTATAAATATGAATAAATTGTGGATTTAATTCATGAAGGAGATATATACATATATATATATCGTTGGAAAGAGAATTTCCACAGCTTCCCAACGGTGTAGCTTGTCAATTTGTATATGGGCTTAAAAAGTTACAGCTTAAAACGTGAAGCTAAGTATTCAGCATTTTACGAAGAAAACCCATGATTTAGCCCTTTAAAGTACTCAGATATCTCAACTGGGAGACGAGATATGAAACTCTGTTTTTTATCACAGACGAATACATTTCGGTACATAACTACCGGCTAACGACAGAAACTACTATTTACCTTCACTCTTCATTCTGCATTTCTAACATTACTCACCAATCGTACGATCTTTCATTTATAAACATACCTCCTTTTAATTGTATCCAATTTCCATTCTTATGTTTTGTTTATTAAATACAACATTT
>VCCN01002952.1:900840-916152 GCA_006491835.1 Architeuthis dux | reverse complement strand
TATAACGGCTGATGATGATGATGATGATGATATATAGTGTACAAACGGATAAAGTAGTAATGCTACGAAAAAGATAATGTGGAGACTCAGGATAATTTGCAAGAAATGTATTTAATACCTTAACATGTTTCGACTTATTAGGTCGTTTTCAAAAGGAAAATCAGAGAAAGCGAGTTGTCATGTCTGTTTTTAAGGTTTTTTGGTAGTGATGTGATCTTGTAAATCTCACTGTCTAGAGTGAGAGAGAGAGAGAAAGAGAGAGAGAGAGTGTGTGTTTGTGTTGCTAGATTTTATCAGTGGTATGGCATTTGGTGACCTCAATGTATTGACCTCAGTGTACATTCCATGGCCAAGATGTCTTGGGGAAAAGTGTGTGTATGTGTGGGCCGGGGTGGGTAATATGTTGATGGTGGTGATGATTGTTAGTAACCTGTGCATGTGTGTGTGCTAGAGATTACTGAGGTTTGTGTGTGACAATATTTGGGTGTGTCTTGTGTGTTGTTAATATCATGTGCAGATGTCAGCCTGTTTGTCTGTGTGAGAATATATGGGTGTGGCCTGTATTTGTGTGTGTGCGTGTTAGTGTATGGTGATTTTTGTTGCAAGAAAGAGTCTGTGTGTACGCACATACAGACTCTTTCTTGCAACAAAGAATTTGTGTTAGCCTGTTTGGGTCTGGAATTGTTTTTTACCTTTGTGTAGATTTCATGTTGATGCGAAATTAGCTGTGCGAGGTGTGGTGATATGTGATAGAAGCCGGGTCTTTGTGTGATTGTGTTGGTGGTTGCGATGATGGCGGCTTCAATGATTTGTTGTGTCTTTTTGTCATGGACGTGTTTAAGGATTTTGGCTTGTTTAAGATTGAAATTGTGGTTGGTTTTGTTGTGGTGGATCACGAGGGCATTGTTGTGTTTGTCCAGTATATGGAAACGTCTGTGTTCGTATATACGTTTTTTGAGTGATCGGTCACAAGATATTTTGTATATACCTGCTTCGTTGAACATTACCTTTGTCTTTATCCTGTTCATCTTTAAACTTATTTGTTTGCTTTCCCTATTTCGATTTGTTAGCATGTTTTGTAATTCGTCAGATGCTTCCGACGTCATGGAAATGTTATCAGCAAATCTTTTTGCTTAAGTATTCTCCATCTATATTTATTCCCATTCCCAAACAGATTAACTGGAACTCTAGACGAAAATCAACCACGTGAGCAGGCAGGCTTCAGAAGCAGCTACTCAACAATAGACCACCTACATGCAATAAATCAACTAGAATACAACAAACCACTCTGTTTGGCCTTTGCAGACTATGAGAAAGCATTTGGTAGAACTCACGGCAGTCTACAACGCAATACAAGAATTACATACAAATTATCCAAAACATATACGAAAATGACACTGCAATAATTAGACTACATAAAGATACAGACAGGATAAAGATAGCAAGGGGATATAATATCACCTAAACTATTCACAGCGAGCCTTGAAAGCATCTTTCGGAAAACTGATTGGGAGAGAATGGGAATAAGCATAGATGGAGAATACTTAAGCAACTTAAGATTTGCCAATGACATTTCTATGATATCGGAAGCATCTGAAGAATTACAAAACATGTTAACCGATCTAAATAGGGAAAGTAAAAAAGTAGGCTTAAAGATGAACAGAATAAAGACAAAAGTAATGTTCAACAATAAAGTCCCCAAAAAAGCATAAAGAGTCTAGAAGGTAAGAGTCTAGAAGAGGTCGATGAATACAACTAGGTTAAGTAATAAAGCTAGAGAAAGACCATGACTGCGAAATAAAACAACGCATAACGATAGGTTGGAAAGCATTAGGTATGAATAGAGACATTTTGAAGAGCACCAACAGTTGCATAATACCAGCCATGACCTATGGCTGCAAAACATGGAAATTAACCAAACGAGCTGAAAACCAACTCAGAATAGCACAGAGCCATGGAAAGAGCAATGCTAGGGATAACTCTAAGAGATAGAAAAAGATCAACATGGATCAGAGAGACGATTAGAGTGAAGGATATAACTAATTAAGTAGCAGAAATGGAGATGGGCTTGCCACCTAGCAAGAAGAGATGATAATAGATGGGGAAAAGACCAACTGATTGATGCCCATGGGATAGTAAACGATGTAGGAAAAGACCAGACACAAGATGGAGGGACGAGATAGAAAAGTTTGCTGGTAAGACTTGGCTGATGATGATGTACCTCCATCGAGAATTCATTCCCAATCCATAAAATTTGGACTGTGGACCCTATACTTTTCTCGTAAAATGTTGAATACTTAGCTTCACATTCTGGGCTGTAAGCCCAACTGATACAAATTCCCAACATGCATTCTTAGAAGGTTGAGGAAATTCTCTTTATACCGATCTATATATATATATTATATATGTATATATCTCTTTCATGACATTGGCCTATAAAGTATACTTGAAATTTCCTTGTAGAATGCTGAAATACCTATGAATTAATTATTTTTTATGGTAAAATAAAGTGTATTTTTGAATTCCTCATGTCTGAAAACCATGATTTAGCCATCTAAAGTACTCAGATATGTCAATTGGTAGACGAGATATGAAATTCTGTTTTCTTTGGTGTGTGCTGGCAGTTGTTTTGTTTTATGCAAATGAGGTAGTTCATTCCAACTTTTTTCTTGGGAACATTTTTTTTTCTAAAAGAGGACATCCTAAGGAACATTATGGTACTCTATTCATAGGATCCTGGGGACAGGGGGGAGGGGGTGCCGGGTAGGCCCTGCTGGGCCCCAGACTACTACCTTAAAAAAATGTCTCCAAAGGTTCATATCATACATAAAATCCTGCTTCGTTATGCACCGAATTTGTTAATGGTATATTTACTTCCAGATTTTACCATTTTTTGGTGAAATTCGAATGGACTATACTGGGATGTTTCATTAGAAAAAAGAATTACAAAGAAACTATATGAAATTTTTTTAGGCAGTGATTTTGGTGTCACCCCTCTGATGATGTTACCTGAGGTGGACGCCCCTCCCCCACTCAGTACGCTAGTGTCTAGGGCTAGTGTAGACTTATTGGACAGAATATATTGACAACAGAATCATCTTTCTATTCTTGATTCTTTCATGAGATATTCTTTTTGATGGTAGCTCTAAAAAGACAGAGCTAACTTAATTGATAGAAAGACATTTCACTTACTGTATTCCAGTCAGACTTTTGTTGTGTTATTAAAAGTAGAGTGAGAAAGGAAAAAAATAAATATTTTTACAAAATTAGTTGTGATTTCCTTCAGGAGCATGTGTAAGAGATATTAAAAACTTGCCCACGGTTTACATGACTGCTCTGAACACATCAACCTAACAACAAATAATAATTTCTAAATACATTGAAATTATTATTTCTATTAGTATTGTCATCATTATTTTGCATTCAGGGAAAATAACAAATATATGTGAAGATTTGGATGACTTTTGCCAGTTGGCCTTCATCGCCTAATCAGTAAGGCAGCTGCCATGAAAAGACAGCCTCCTGAGGATAGCGATGTGAGTTCGAGTTTTAGAGGAGGTTTATTCTTTACTTTCAATCCACGTTGATTACTAATGAATGTAAAATGATAATCTGGGAGTTGTGACTGAAATTAAGATGAAAGAAATACTAGTTAAAAATTAATAATGATTGACTATGCTTTGTTTAAGAAATTTGAATGATATTACATCTAATACTACTAGTGTAATAAAAAGAAATCAGATGAAAGAAATAGTAGTGGAAAATTAAAATTAATTGACAATACTTCATCTAAGAAATTTTAATAGTATTAAATCTAATACTACTGGAGGCAACTGAAATTAAGATGAAAAAAAATACTATTAAAAAATCAATAATAATTGCCAATGCTTCATCAAAGAAATTTGAATAAAAACTCTTTCACCATTAAGATAACTTAGAAAACAATAGGAGCAGCAAAAGTTGAATATTAAAATATTTGAAACAAGAATTTCAAATATAAACATAAAAATAAGCATAGTTGCTAAATTTAGCACCATGAATTTATTCTTTTCTCCTCTGCTGTTCACTGCTATTGACCACTTAAAGCTGACACTTATTTCTGCATATAAACTGACCAACATGTCTTTTTTTGTTAGCATTGATTGACTGACAACTAATAATGCTGTGTTTGCTTCTTTTTGTAACTAGTTCATCTCTATTGTCCTTTCATCTATGTTAATATTTGTGGTTATTCCATTTATTAAACATATTTGATTTCTTAATAAGCAAGTTGACAACTAGGAAGAAATACACACAAGCTTCTGTTTTATGATCATATGGTTGCTTTTACAAATGTCATGTTTATTTTGTGTCTTTGGTTGCATAGTTTTGTTTATATGTGTCTTCAAATAAATTTTCCATATATTTTGGAGCATATCTCTCTCTCTCTCTCTCTCTCTCTCTCTCTCTCTCTCTCTCGTTTTTAAGCGATTCTTGCTGGCTGGCTATGCATGTATGTGTCATGCTTACAGCCACACCAATGGAGCTAGAGGGCTGAATATTTAAACATTTACTCCTTATTATGTCTAGAATAAACATAATTTTTGTTTTTTGAAACTCCGGCCCAGGGCCTCCTCGTATTCAGGTGGAGATGCGATGTCAATTCCCTTGATTCGCACCCGGTATGCGTATATATCCTGTTGGTGGGTGCAGCCGAGGTTGAAGTGTTATATCTTTTGGTGTTACAATATGCCAAAATGCTGTATCATTATCGGAAAGGAGTCTTGCCGGAGCAACAGTCACCACACTGAGTCTATTAGAGTCAGGTAATGGCTACCACCATAATGGGTGATATCCATCCCTACCCTACCCAGGTGTCACACACATCCAGCCTTCCTTTCTGCCAATTGGCAGGCTTTACAATTTTTGACCACCATTCTGACGGTCATCTTCAACACGGATGGATCAACTTGCCAGGCGATGTATAGCATCCACTTTATTCCAGAATGCCCGCTTTGGTAGTGAATGGTCTTTATGTGACTATGATTAATGTGCTGAGCATTGATCGCTAGATGCAACCAGCACGCATCCTTGATGACAGATCCATTCGTGTCCAGTGAGACTCCTTCAGCATGACGCAAACCATCATGCTGAAGGAGTCTCACTGGAGACGAATGGATCTGTCATCAAGGGTATGGCCACAATGACTTTTGTATGTGTACCTGCAGGTAAGCCTTCCTCGGGTCTAATGTCGAGACATTAGCCCCTTGCTGTCGCTACTCCCTCAACGGGATCAGATCTTTGGGCAGGCCAAGCTCCTCTTCTGGGTAGGGCAGCAGCCAACCGTTGTCCAGCCATAGTTGCAATTCCCATACTCTTTCCTGATCTGCACGGTAACAGAATATTCTGGCACTCTGTTCTTCAGTTTCCCATGGCATTCGACTGTTTGACCACTTCCACGTTGCGGTCCAAACCTGTTTGTGTTGGTCGAACTCGGCACTGAAATCGAGCTCATTGATCTTAAGCGCTGCGCACATCTGTATATCTCCCGTGGAAAAGCGCTTCATCCGATTCATTGATCTGCACTCCGCCCAGCTCTTGGATGGCGTCCATCCCCAGAAGAAGGTCAAATCCCAGTAGCTTTCCTTCCACAACCAAAACGTTGACTTCAATGGGATCACTGTCACTCATACCAATCTGAACTCTGCCAACGTCGATTCACACTTCAGTGTCTTTCCATCAGCAATAAGCACCTTCACCTTCCTCTTCCTACAACGGCGACAAACTAATCTGCTCATGAGTGTTTTGGGAGCAACTGGAGTCTACTAATGCTGTGCACTTGGGTCTGTCCACACGCACGTCGATTATGGGTATCGCCTCATTTAGCTCTTGGTTGGGAGGAGACTGGCGCTAATGTATTTACCTGTTTTCCTGACACGAGATGTGGCCCACTTCGTTGCAATGGAAGCATTGCAAGCATGTATGCACACCTCGCATATGACCGCCGCTTGCCTTCGCATGTTGATAGTGGCAATCTTTCATCATGGTCTGTGACCTGGCCAGCAACTGGTTCATGGTCATTTTAATTATTCGTGACAAGGCGTGAAGAAGCTGTTTCACATGATTCAGCTAGGTATAGATCCACATTCTTGTTTGGATACAGGCGACGGGACACAAACTGTTCATAGACCACAAATGAGTCTGTCGCAAAGGCTGTCATGAGGGCATCTCATATTCGTCTGAAGTCGCCCTTATCCTCTGTGTTCAACTGTTGGTAGACAGTGAAGGCACCACTGGTCAGGTGTAGCGGAAGGACCCACTTGACCACCTTCAGCAGTGCTGCTTTCTCCAGCCATTCCACCATGGACTGGCTAGCTGCTGAGCCATCAAATTTGGGAATCAACTTGAAGTTGAGGTTTTTTTCCATGGTGGTAGCTGAAATAGTTTGTAGAGTTTTTTTTAAAGGTCACTTGATCTGCCCGAAAACAAAGTCAAAACACACAAATTCACTGAAACAAGTCCGGAACAAACAATCCGGTAGCACTTCTCAAGAAGTAGCAGAGTTTCAGTATATTGAATTAGATATAAAGAAGAACGGGGATAATGTTAAACTCGGTTTACAGCTTAAAACGTGAAGCTAAGTATTCAGCATTTTACGAAGAAAACTTCAAGTACACAGTCCAAAGTCTATGGATCGGAGAATTAATTTTTGATTAAAATATATATATATCATTAGAAAGAGGATCAGCTTCCCAACGGTGCATGTTCCCAATAAAAAATTACAGCCCAAAACGCAAAGCTATGTATTCAGCATTTTACGAGAAAACTTCAAGTCCACTGTCCAAATTCTATGGATCGTAGAATTAGTTTTTGATGGAGGTATATACATCTATATATCGTTAGAAAGGAAGTTTTATCAGCTCCCCAACGGTGTATGTTACCAACTTGTATCTGTTGGGATTAAAAAGTCACAGCCCAAAACGTGAAGCTAAGTACTCAGCATTTTATGAAGAAAACTTCAAGTACACCGTCCAAAGACTATGGATCAAAGAATTAATTATTGATGAAAGTATATATATATATATATATAGTGCATGTTCCCAATTTGTATCTGTTGCGCTTAAAAAGTTACAGCCCAAAATGTGAAGCTAAGTATTCAGCATTTTGTGAGAAAACAAGTAAACAGTCCAAATCTATGGGTTGTGGAATTTATTTCTGATGGGGGTATATACATATATATATCCTTAGGAAGAGAATTATATCAGCTTTCCAGCAGTGTATGTTCTCAATTTGTATCTGTTGGGCTTAAAAGGTCACAGCCCAAAATGTGCTGCTAGGTATTTAGTGTTTTACAGGGACATTCTAACTTTATAGTCCACATTCTATGGATTGTGGATTTAATTCTTAATGGGGTTATATACATATATATATACCATTATATATCATTATAAAGAGAATTTCATCAGCTATTCACAATTTGTATCTGTTGGGCTGAAAAGGTTACGGCCCCAAAAGTGAAGCAAGGTTTTCAGCATCTTACTGGAGATCTCGAGTACACAGTTCAAAGTCTATGGTTATGGAGGTATATACATATATATATATAATTAGAAAGGGACATCCCCCAGCTCTTCAACAGTACATCTTGTCAATCTGTATCTCTTGGGCTTAAAAGTTACAGCCGGAAACGTGAACTGTGTATTGGTTTTCTCATAAAATGCTGAATACTAACTTCACGTTTTGGACTGTGAATTTTTAATCCCAACAGATACAAATTGGTAACATACACCGTTGGGAAGCTGATAGAATCCCCTTTAATGCTATATATATATCAAGAATTAATTCCACAATCCATAAATCATTAACTGTGTACTTGAAGTTTTCTCGTAAAATGCTGAATACTTAGCTTCACTTCTTGAGCTGTAACTTTTTAAGCCCAAGAGATACAAATTGGAATCATACACTGTTAAAAGGCTGATGGAATTCCCTTTCTAACGATATATATATGTATATACCTCCTCAAGAAATAATTCCACAATCCATAAACTTTGGACAGCGTACTTGAAAAATGCTCAACACCTAGCTTCACGTTCAGATCTGTCACAGTTTAAGCCCTAGAGATACAAATTGGAAACACACCTTTAGAAAGCCGATAAAATTCCCTTTCTAACGATATATATGTGTATATACCTCCATCGGGAATTAATGCCATAATCCATAGACTTAGAACTCTGTACTTGAAGCTTTCTTGTAAAATGCTCAACACCTAGCTTCACATTTAGGGCTGTGACTTTTTAAGCCAAAAAGATACAAATTGACAAGCTGAGGAAATTCGATATATATATGTGTATACCTGCATCAAGAACTTATTCCACAATCCATTGAAATTTCCTTGAAAAATGCTACATACCTAGCTTCACATTTTCGGCTGTTGCTTTTTTGGATCAAAAGGTCAAAAGCTGGTGAAATTACCTTTCTAACGATATGTATATGTATATATCTCTATCAAGGATTAATTCCACAATCCATAGATATTTGACTGTGTAACTCTCCATGCCCAAGAAATACAAATTAACAAGAGACACAGTTGGAAAGATGATAAGATTCTCTTTCTAACGATATATATATGTGCATACCTCCATTGGGAATTAATTGCACAATCCATAGATTTTGGACTGCGTACTTGAAGTTTTCTCGTAAAATGCTGAATACTTAGCTTCACATTTTCGTCTGTAATTCTTTAAGCCCAACACATACAAATTTACAAATTATACTATTCGAGAGCTGGGGGAATTACCTTTCTAAGAATGTATATATATGTATATACCTCCATCAGGAATTATTTCCACAATCCATAGATTTGGACTGTGTTCTCGAATTTTTATTGTAAAATACTGAATAACAAGCTTCACGTTTTCGGCTGTAACCTTTCATACCCAACAGATACAAATAGACAATATACAGCGTTAGGAAACTGATAGGATTCCCTTTTGAACGATATATAAATATATATATTTCCCTCATAGTTTTGGACTGTGGACTTGAAGTTTTCATCGTAAAATGCTGAATACTTAGCTTCACGCTTTAGGTTGTAACTCTTTAAGCCCAACAGATACAAATTGGGAACGTACTCCATTGGAAAGCTGTTTCTAGCGATATGTATATATGTATATGTATATACCACAATCAAACATTAATTCTACGATCCATAGAATTTGGACAGTGGACTTGAAGTTTTCTCGAACATACACCATTGGGAAGCTGATGGAATTCCCTTTCAGACGATATATATACATATATTTACTTTCATCAATAATTAATTCTATGATCCATAGACGTAAATGCTGAGTACTTAGCTTCACGTTTTGGACTGTGACTTTTTAATCCCAACAGATACAAATTGGTAACATACACCGTTGGGAAGCTGATAGAATTTCCTTTCTAACGATATATACATGTATATACCTCCATCAAAAACTAATTCTACAATCCATAGAATTTGGACAGTGGACTTGAAGTTTTCTCATAAAATGCTGAATACTTAGATTAGCGTTTTGGGCTGTAACTTTACAAACACCGTTGGAAAGCTAAGGAAATATATGTATATATCTCCTTCATTAACTAAATCCACAATTTTGTCTATAATGTATACTCAACACTTCCTTGTAAAATCCTGAAATACCTATAAATGAAGATTTTAGGGTAAAATAAAGAGGATTCTTGAATTCCTCATGTCTTAAACCCATGACTTAGCCTTTTAAAGTACTCAGATATGTCAACTGGGAGACGAGATATGAAATTCTGTTTTGTTGGTGGCGACCATTTTGTTTTATGCAAATGAGGTAGTTCTTCCCAACTTTTTTCTTGGGAACATCTTTTTTCTGAAAGAGAACATCCTAAGGAACATTTTGGTACCCTAAAAGTAGAATCATGGGGGGGGGGGCACGGTAGTCCCTGCTGCATTAAGATTAAGATTCTTGGGTTTATATCTAAGCCTAAGGAATCCTCTGTATAATTGTTAAAGCTATATTCTCCATCTTTTTTTTGCAGATGAATATTGTGATGTTCTTTTTTTGAAGTATACTGTAAGAGATAAGAGGACTTCATTGTTATAAAGACTCTGCTCAACTCAACAAAAAAAAAGACTGTATTGATGTTTAAAGGAGAAAAATGTTTCCAACATCCATTAACTAAAAGCTTTTATGAAGATAGACTTTTGAGAATCAACCCAGTGGCACCAGACACAATTTGGGGCATGGGGCAGCTTTTCAGAAAAGCATTTTACGACATATATTTTTACTGTGAAAAATGGCTAAAATCGGCTAAAGTTTTCATTTCCAGCTAACTTTATTGGTAAAAATGTTTTATATACTGATTTAAAGTCCACTTATCAAAGAAATGAAGACTCCACAACAAATTATTAATGAGAATAAAACATTTACTTTTATTAAACTTACTAATTATTTATTTAAGTTGGACAGATTTTTGGCTATCATAGATTTTATCGGATAAATTGGGAAGAAAAATCAGCCAGATCTTGCCGAAAAATGGATAATTTGGCAACACTGGGTTGTCTACCACTTTTCGATCGGGTTCATGCATGAACATTTTGTCGTATTCTATGGCTCACCATACACCGCACAGTTAGTGGTTTTCAGTTGAAGATCAAAAGACAAAATTGATGACATTATGTTTGTTTCATAACGTGAGAAGAAATGAATTTGACGAGACACAGATGTTGGCTACTATACAGATTTAAGTAATACAGTTTTGTTTTTTTTTAATTTTTCTACATATAAAGTATAAAGGACTCTTGTTGCTATAAATAACAAACCATACATGGCAACCACTAAAATCTCTCATTCACTAAGCAAAACTAAAAGATTTTATTTTATAGTGAAAATGTTTTTGCAGTTATGAGAAAATTCTGATTCAGTTGGTGATTAGAAATAAATATTTGATTCAGTATGTCTTACACTTTCCTTTTTTCATAGAGGATGCAAAGCCTGTGCCAAGAAGGCGGGGGGAGCTGCTTCCCCTGTGGTTCCAGGCGCCCCTGAATCATCTCACAACAGATTTCAAATCATACAAGCTGTCAAACTTACTAACCGAGTTTGTCATGTATAAATAAAATACAATGAAATACAATGAAAAACATAGTGGCAATGTGAATTAGCCACTTAGAAATAAATCAATTTTTCTGTAGAGCTTAATCTAATAATTGTATTTTTGGATTAAGATTTTGTCTGATAATGCTCACTGGCTTGTGTTATTGTTATGTGTTATTATCATTGCTTCCCAACTATTATTAGTTCTGCATCCTCCTACACACAGCTCGTTTAGCATTATCTTGTAATATGCTTGCAAAACTAGATTTATGAACAAATATTTTTTTCATTAGTTAGCTTATTGCATAATTGCTAACTAAAAGAAATCTATCTATCTATCTCCTCATAGATTGGCTTTGTGAACAAAGAGTTTGGAAGGGATTACTTGTCTGTTGCAAGTCCGCAGATAGCCTATGAGACCCACACAGGGCCGGCAAGTTTTTTCAAAGAAACTGCAGGAGAAGGTCTGGCAATCAAAGGGAGCTCTGATTTTAGGGTGTTGCCTCTTCTATTTTGCTCTAACTGTGATTTACTTCAGAAAGGGAACTTTCCTGGAAGGACATATGGTACCATGTCTTTTCTGCGGACTCTGTTGTGGTAGTTGATTCCACAAGATATGAGGGTCCTTTTTTGTGGAGCCCTTGTATCTCTTTCAGGGTGCCCCATTGTCCCACTGATCAGAAGTCAGCTTGCTGATTAGAATGGTCTTTGGTAAATGATAGTCTTCCATCCTCGACATATGGCCTACCCAATGCAAATGTGTCTTTTGTAGCAAAGCTTCAATGCTTGTGGTACTGGCTGTCTTCAAGACTTTAATGATTGTAATGAAGTCACTCCAGTTCACATTAAGAATAATACCATGGCAATGCTGATGGAAGTATTCTAGGAGGTGTAACTATGTGCTGGTAGATGACCCAAGATTCATCTCCAAAAGGAAGGGTAGACAGCATGTCTGTTAGTCTGTTTGGATCACCCAGAAAGGAATAAAATATAATTGTTTACAAGTCCAACACTGTAACCACTTAGTGCTTAGCTTATCCTCAGTTAAAAAGAAAACCTGATTTAATTAATTGCAGATTTATAAATAGCTTACTTGCATAAGTCATACATATCACCCCTGCCCTCAATACAAAAAATAACTAATTACAAGATGCAATGTCTAAACAAAAACATTAGTATTTGAACTAGGAGTAAATATTTGAGAGGGAAATTTATTTCAAAGGAAATTCTTTTAAAGTTTGGAAAATACATCAGCCCATGTCAGAAACAACATAAAAATATAGATGTTATTCACACACAGACATGCACACAGACACACATACAAACACACACAAACACACACGTTTATTAGAAAACATACATGCAAAAAATTGAGATAATAAATATTTGATTTGATTAACAAATAAGGAAGTTGCTGTTCTGAAGATGATAATAAGCATCTTAACATTTTAATGATACTAAAATCAATATATATTTTATACATGTTTCATTAAATATGGCAGTCAAGGAGCATCTTTTTAATTTTTTAGTAAATTTCTCTTGTTTTCATACTAGTGAACAAATCTAGTTTTAATGCCTGTAATATTTGGTAATTATGCGGTAATTCACAATAAGTAACAAGACAATGTTAAGGCTGATGGTCAACTTTATTTTCTAACACGAGGTGACTGTCATTTATTTGTGTTTTCAGCAAGTCTCTTCTATTTCATCTTAAAACATTATCTGATTTAGTTTCGACGTTGAATGATTACTTCTTAATTTTCTCCCCATTAGCATTTCTGCTGGTGATGCTCCGTGATCACCTGGCGTGCTGTGATGAATCAGTAATCCCAGAGACGGATCATCACAAGACCTTTATTGCGCATAGTGTAGTGATGATATAGAGATATTAAATTCCCAATCAGCTGCAAACTGTTTATAATCTGCTGACGCGAAACATGGACCGTTGTCAGAAGAGTTCTTGCACCACATCAAATCAGCTGAAACTGTGTTGCATAGCTTTGATTACTGCACTGCTGGATTTATTTGGTATCTGGTATACATTAAAAAAAATCCACTATGACCAGATAGTCTTTGTTGTTGTGTTGACACAAGTCTGCTGGTACTTTCTGCCATGCATTTGAAAGTATTTCATGGCTTGGCTGTTTTGGTTGCACATCTCTGTATGTCAAGCATGTGTCACAGTTCTGCTCAACATTGTCTATGTCTCTGTTAATAGTTGGCCAAACCACTGACGCTCTTGCATGGCGTTTTGCACTTTTCTGATGACCGGCATGTATTTTCTCCAAGATTGGTGTTCTTAAATCTGGAGGGATCACCACGCATTCCCCTTTGAGTATCATGTCATGATACATAGTTAACTCGGTTCTGTGGTTGAAATATGGTGATATTTCTGCCTGGCATTGCTTTACGCTTGCTGTCCATCCAAACATTATGTGATTGTTTAATGCTTGCATCTTTGATCAGACAATGTAGCAGTTTGTATTTCTTCCATTTTATTGTCACTGATGGGCACGTATTTCAAGACAGCTGCAACTTGTGATTCTATGTCAAACTCTGTTTGGTCAGTTTTGTTAGATCCTAAATGTAGTGTTTGGCAGGGCTGTGCATGATAGTGCATCAGATGCATACATACCTCTTGCTAGGTAGGTGATTAACTTGTATGTCATACCTCTGTACTTTGAGTCTAATCTGCTGTAGACTCCATTGTGTTGAAACTACTTTTGACGCCATGTAATATTTGGTACTTATGCAGAAATTCGCAATAAGTAAGGAGACGATGTTAAGACTGATGGTCAACTTTATTTTCTAACACAAGGTGACAGCCAGATGTCTGGCTATCTCTACAGGTGAGAGTTATGTGGCAAGGGCAGTAACTCAAAGAGCACTGCTCTCTATATCATTATCTTACAATGTGTAGAGGTATTGTCCAAAAGATTAAGTGCTTTCGGTAGTACTATCTGCTTTTTTCAGTATCATGGTAGTGTTGTATCTTGTCTAATATTTTTGCTATTTAATTGTCACCATTTTCAGTTTTTTTACTTGTTGTATGTTTTTCTTGGTTGCTATTAAAGTTCCAGTGACATTTGGTGGTTTGTGAGAATTAAAAATTTTTCTTTCTTTTTTTTCTTTAATTATTAAATGTATTTAAGTAATTAATCAATTAATTAATTAATAATAATGAAACCAATTAATTAATTAATTATTAAATACATTTAATATACCAGTACCTTGACTAAAGAGGATATTGTTATGTGTAAGGCTTCTTGACTTTATGATAAGTGCTTATTTTACAGTATTTGGGTATTGTCTACAAGTATTTGGGAATGGGAATATTAGATTTATATTAGAAATATAGTGTATCTAATAGTAAAATATAAATATGCCAAGGAAGAATGAGGAGAATTAAAAGTAGGCACAATAATAATGTAGCTAGTAAATACACTCACTGTGAAGGAGAAAGAGGAAGGAAGAAAGAGGAGGCAGAAATTAGGCTGACAACCAGAGCGGGAAGGATCCCTTTCTTTGAAAGGGAGGTCTCTGGTTGGCTGAAAGTAGAGTGGCATAGAGTAGAAATTGTCTTGTCTTGATTCGAGTCGATTATAGTTGAATCGAAATATAGGGTGATATTGCAATCAAGATGAGTGATCAGTGACAGGAAGAACTAAACTTCTGTCAGAATGTAATTTAGAGCTAAAAAAAACTCGAACTGAATTAGAAGCAAAATAGATGTATTTTAGTGTGAAGAAAACATGATTGGTCCTTTAGATGAAGAGGATAAATACTGGTCCTTATGACATACCAAAATGAAGTACTAGTTATCACAGGTTCAGTGGGAAGAGAAATACAGAATGTTGTAAGGAAATAATATATGTACTGGTAATATATTCTCCAGCGATTCTGTAGGTTAGAACCATGATTTTGGCTCTCGAGGCAAAAATCCGTACACAGAAAAATCCTGTTTGCTGAAAGCGCATAGTAATATAAGGGTAACTTAAGAAAGGTTTTTGTCTAGAAAGAAAAATGAATGGTTCCACGTAGAATTGTATCTGGACAGACAAAGAGATGTTACTTACCTGTGGGATGACATGAGCAAAATGGACAACTGGTATAAGAGACCAGCCCCAAATGAGCGAAGAGAATTGTTTATGTGATGTTTTATAGTGGCGTCTCAAAGAAGGGGAATTATGTTTAGTTTCATATTTCATGGCATTCGGGCTCGTTTTAT
>VCCN01002952.1:851693-878113 GCA_006491835.1 Architeuthis dux | reverse complement strand
ATATTGTCAAATCCACATAGAGCGCTGTTTCGTCATCTTATGCCTCATCAGTGTGGCTACTGACTATAAGTACCTTGGTATATTTACAAAGTTGGGAAGACCAGGGCTAGTTGATCCCCTTTTGCACTCAAAGTAGTGTGGAGAATATTTAAATAAAGTTCTAACTCTATTTAAATATTCATGGTTTAAACTAAGCATCAATATCTTGCCTAAATTTGTGATGTCAGTAAGTGCCAAAACTATTATAATATAACTCACAGTTTGGCTCATAGCTGACCAAGTGACACAGGGACCAACATGCCACATGTTGGAGTAAGTTAACCCATGGTATGGGGCAAGTCGGTCTCTCATTTTCAATAAGCAAAAAATGATTTACAAGAACGCTGAATAGTGCAGTTTTTGTACCTTTTTATGCCCCCCCCCCCCTAAAAAAATCCAGAAAATAAGAAACATTCAGTTGTGATGTTAACAGCGTCAAGATCTTTGTCCAGGATATAATAATATTTGGCACTCCTTCAGTAGGCAGAGTAAAAAGTTAAAAAAATTAAAATAAAAGGATGTCTCTACATTCCTTTAGACTATGACTTGATAATAACAGATTTGCATGCTTTCCTTATGACCCGGATACATGATCAAACAAACACAACCAGAACAGAAAACAACCCTTTGGCATTAATTTGGCACTGTATGATTACAAAAATAATTTTTTAAAAAGGAAACAGTTCATTAGAACACCTTTTACTTATCAGCAAATGAAATAAAATAGGTGCATCTTTGGCGTGGCAGGACTAGAAAAAACAGACCAACTTGCTGGACAGGGTAAAATACCCAAACATCTAAGCAACTGCCTAACCTAACTTTTTAAAGCTGAAATTTTAGGCAATGAGGATCAATCTAAGACCAGACAATATTTTTAAAAATCACCAGAAGTCACATGATTGATGATGTCATCAAGAGGGCCTACATTTCTTTAAACTGTTGGTATCTTCGGACATGTAGATCACAATCAGATGCAAATTGCATAAATAGATAGAGCAGAGTAAGATCTACCAAATGACAACATTTTGGGAAATTACTGGAAGTCACATGATTGATGACATCATTGAAAAGGCCTAAATATTCTTTAAAATGTTGATTTCTTCAGACATAATAGGTCACAATCAGATACAGATTGTATATCTTGTCAGTTCCTTCACCTTTTGGCTCATTATGGTATCACCTCCAAACATTTATTCTCCAAAAGAATCACTAAAATAGGCTCCAACGGATTCCCACCATCAAGTTGGAAAAGGCGCAAGTTCAAGCAGACAGATGATTGCTCAACAATTAATTCAGCAGCAGCAGCAATTTGTTGACCAATGCAAATGCACTTAAAATTTCATCTTCCAGGAGCTTGTCTATTTTGTATATATATCAGTGGACAAACCCATTTCGTCAGTCACAGTTTAGCTGCCTGTTTGGCACAGCCGTCCGACGCACACATGCATTCACATGTGCGTGCAGGCAAGTAGTGACACACACACACACATACACATATGTATGCAAGGCATTTCTCACATTCAACAAAGGCAAGCAAGTAAGTCCCTGATTTGACTCACACATGTGCATATACATGATATGACAAGTGTTATTATACATATGCATACACTCACTCACCTATGCATACGCTTGCATTTACACACATTTACAACAACTTCATCTTTTGTTCCATTCAACTAATGAACACTAAATATTATGAATACCATAATAACTCTCGATGCAAGAAGCATCACAATCTTTCATTCGTGTTATTGTTCTGAAATAAATTATATATGTTATACATATTCATTTATTTCATTGAACCTCGAACAAGAATGCATTCTTCTGATAACGTAACCTTTGAAATTATAATTGTAGACAGATATATGTTCTGCCATATATTCATCTATGGTATGGTGGCCTTACACACCATTATATTTATGAATAAATATATATATATATGTCACTTATCACACATGTCGGTATATTCGTCTTTCCATTCATCTCTGGTCCCTACCTACAAGTGGTAGACCCAACTTCATTTTCCTTAAGTGATACTCAAAGGACACAATGTACTTTCTGATATGATAAAATAACCACTTTTAATACCAACGCAACTTTCTGACATTTTTGGACTAAAACTTATACAAGTATCCAAAATATCTGCAACAGTATTATTGACTGTGTCAATGCACAATGGTGACTCCATCATTCGAACACATTGCACTTTCTGAAAGAACATAAATACCTTCTTTCTTTGAACAAGTTTAACATTTAAAAAAATAACCACCACACAAACAAGTCTACATTGATACTTTTACTTTTGCAGAAATCCAGATGTATCAATAGCAAGTAAAAAAGTGACGAAATTACAAACAAAACAAACAAAAAATCAAACTTCTTGCCTGACCCAAACAAACTTACTTTGAGAAAACCATTCGTAGTATATGCTGGAAAAACACTGCAAACAAAAAAAATTGGAGAACAACTCTTCCTTTTTTATCCTACCATAAGGAATTAAAACAAAGACAGACAGCATGAGGAACACAACATTTCCGACGTCAAATGAAATAGGCGATGAACAGCAAACACAATTTTTGTCACAAACAAAATTCAATCACTTCTTTCATTGTATGCACACAGTGATTCTCTGAACTAAACTTTATTTCTGCTAAATGCAAGGATGTCTAAAGCAGAAATATTTTCCTCGACTCAAAGAGAAGCAAAGCCTGCCAAATTTTGTAAAACAACTTCAACACAACACTTCTGTTACAATTCAAAATGAGTCTGGAAACCACAAGCGTTTTTTCCACTACCAGACAACCCTACTTTACTCAAGCCGATTTCAAAGATAAACAGCCTGGATTCTAAAAATCGTTTTTCCATTTTGCAGACTTAAAGGTGAAATATATCTAAAACATGCGATGACTAAACAATTCGACCAGCATCTTAAACACTTGAACAACCAAGTATATTGCGACCAGCAAAATTTTCGAACAACGAAAAAACCAAACTACTGTTCAGATGAACACAATAAACACTCGGATAATTTGACACAATGTCAATGCTGATATTTTTAAAAAAATACAATGCTGTTAATTGTCCTTTTAAAAAGAAAAAGGTTTTTCTCTACAAACTAAAAGCACTTGGCTAACTTTCCAATGATCATCATCATCACGATCATCATTATAAGTGGATCTTTACGATGTTTCAACGCGAAAAATCAGTTACCAACATTTATTGAATATATTGATACCCATCAACTTCACCGGCACACACTTCCATTCGCATGCCTCAAAGGTGAATTAAAAATATATATTCAACCAACTGAACCAATATCACTAAAATTGTTCATTCACATGATCAAAATGATTGTTCAATTTCGGCTTACACCTCAACAAATCCAGAGAGGAGGCCTGTCGGTACCTTCACTTTTACTTCAACTTTCCTCACCTCCAAACATTTATTTTCCAAAATCAAAAAAGTTGGTGAAATCCCCCCATCAACAAGATTATGTTTTGTTACATATCTTTATTCTTTATATGACACAGTTTTGAATAAACTCCTTCACCAAAATGAACAAATGTGTGGAATATCTAGATGTCCAGCAAAAAATCAAGGTAATTTTTACATACCGGATATTCTGGTGGCTCTGCAGTTACTGGTAAATACTCTTGAATGCATTTTTCAGTTATGCAGTTGGAGACCATCTTATTGAAAGATGTCCAGGACAGGGTTGGCAATTTAGATGAAATTCGTGAGTTCAGTATTGCCAAATTAGATGTTTTATTCGAATTTGGGAGTGACATTCAAATTCGAAAGATTGAAAAAAATAATCTAAATAGTTAATGATGGTCCAGGAGCCGAGTAAAAGGTAATTCTTCGCAATCCAATCCAAAAGGCATTGACCCTACAGCAGACTATGATACATCTTACACAGTTGGGCTTTTTACTCTGTCTATGCCCCTGGCAACGTGACCAACTTGCTCCAACACAGACATATTTATTTTTGGGTGAGAGTTAATGGGTAGAGCAGAAGTGTCATTCCCCACTGATACCTTTGATATACAGTTATGCATGTCTGGCTGATAGCATTCACTAGCTCTGAAACCTGATCCGAACAAATCTTCAACAAGTTTACTTTTAATGATCAAAATCTTTTTTAGCACTCATCTCAACAGTCTGCAACATGTATGCACCAGATTTCCGGTGCAAGAAGGCAGGCAATCATGTGACTTAGCCATGGGGCCAAAATGACTGAAAATCTCATAGGCTTCAAATAAAAGCCTCTGATTTTACCCTGGGGTCCAACTAGCCCTGGTCTCCCCTATATTTAGGCAGCAGTTTTTCATTGAAGCACATTTGAAAATGATTGACAAGTTTTGTCAGTTCAATTTTTTCATGTGCGGATCCTCAATTCAACATCCGCCCCTCACTTCTTGGGCACTAACTTGCAATTCTATTGGTTAGATTCCTCACTCTCTGTCCCAACCGGGGCAGGACTGCACACTCCACATCACACCAGTGACCAAACAGTGGACAGCAATTGGCTACTCGACCCTTTGAGTAGGTGGAAAAGGGATGATCCTTAAATTTTCTTTATCAATTGCTATTATAATTTCTCATCCCTTTGCTGGAAATATCTTACACCTGATCAGACTTACCCGCAGGGCCCCATCTATCAATGTCACCCCTTTTATCCAAACATTTAAGGTACCAAAACTTAGGTATTTAGGATGTCCTCTTTCAGAAAAAAAGACGTTCCCAAGAAAAAGTTGGGAAGAACTACCTCATTTGCATAAAACAAAATGGCTACCAGCAGACACAAAAAAACAGAATTTCATATCTCTTCTCCCACTTGACATATCTGAGTACTTTAAAAGGCTAAATCATGGGTTTCAGACATGAGGAATAGTCCAAAGTTTTGATGGAGGTATATACATGTATATATTCATAGAAAGGGAATAAGGGTGTATGTTCCCAATTTGTATCTGTTGGGTGTATAAAGTTACAGCCCAAGATGTGAAGTTAAGTATTCATCATTTTACGATGAAAACTTAAAGTACACAGTCAAGATTCTATGGACTGTGGAATTAATTTCTGATGGAAGTATATAAATATATATCGTTAGAAAGGGAATTCTATCAGCTTCCAAACAGTGCATGTTCCCAATTTGTATCTGTTGGGCTTAAAAAGGTCACAGCCCAAAATGTGAAGCTAAGTATTCAGCATTTTGTGAGAAAACAAGTACACTGTCCAAACCTGTAGATTGTGGAATTAATTCCTGATGGGGGTATATACATATATATATCGTTAGAAAGAGAATTCTATCAACTTTCCAGCAATTTGTATCTTTTGGGCTTAAAAAGTCACAGCCCAAAACGTGCTGCTAGGTATTTAGCATCTTAAAGGGAAATTCTATAGTACTTTTTTTACCATAATAGCAGCAGGTGTGAGCCTTTATCTTGTCTACTTTGGGGAGGGGGGTGATTTATTTTGAGAGTTGTGTGTAAGTAATTTTTAGTAAAATAGTCGTGAAGGCATAGTTTCCAATAATTAGTAAATAAATACACTGAAAAAACATATTATGAACATTTAAAGGAACTCAATTTACTGTTTTTAGGTCGATTTCAGAGAATATTTTCAACTTACTTTGTGTTTTTAAAAAAAAATTCAGTGGCGTAGAATTCTTAGTCAATAACAACATCGCAGACAATGTAATAAGTTTTGACAGTATATCAGACAGAATTGCTTGAATAACAATTAGATTAAGCAAAAGATACACGCTAAAGGTAACTACAGCCCGGCTTGTACTTGTGACGAAAGAAAAGGTTTGACGCTTCTTACTAGTGTACATGGACGATCTTTATTACATGTTAACTTTACGTACAGTACAACTGTTAACTCTATGTGCAGTACAACATTCAGTACAACTGTTAACTTTACGTACAGTACAACGTTCAGCACAACGTGAAAACTGCAAATACAACAATAAGGCCAAGAATTAGGCAAAATAGACAATACATATAAAACAGTTAACATCGTAAACCGACACACAACGTAGAAAACCGCAAACACAATAATAAGGCCGTGAATTAGGCGAATACACAAAACACAATAATAAGGCCAAGAATTAGGCAAATACACAATACATGAAAACGGTTAACAACGTAAACCGACATACATAATGTTTACATTTGATGTAGAAAACCGTAAACACAATAATAAGGCCAAGAATTAGGCAAAATACACAATACATATAAAACGGTTAACATCGTAAATACATGCAGAACTAAATATAACTTTAAAACTGAAAGGAATAAAATGATTCTTAAGAAGAGATGCCCCAATAAGATAGAGATAGAGAACATTAGTAACTTCAGAGTAGCGATAGAGAACAGATTCCAGGCCTTGTGGAATACTGACAGTGACATAGAGGAAAAGAGTAATAATCTGACAAATATAATTAAGGAAGCAGCAGAGATGGTAGGCAATTCAATTGTAGACAGTAATGGAGGGAAATACTCTAAAGCAACATTAAAACTAATCAAACAGAGAAGAAATATGGAGATAAAAACTAAAGAGGACAAAAACAAAAACGCAGAACTTAACAAATTAATAAATAAAAGAATGAGAAAAGAAAAAGGAAAAAACACAAAAAGGATAGTAGAGGCTATCAGAAAGGAAAATAGTTTAAAACACACCCGATCCACAGACCATACTGGCAAGCAACAGATGCATGCACTAAAGGATAAAAATGGCCATCTTATCAAAAATAGGGACAAATTGACAAAAGTAATGGAAGAATACTATGAAAATTTGTACACCTCAAAAATAACATACCACAAACTAGGTATTTCTGCGCAGAATACGGAAAATTGACACCTTGATAAAATAAATGTCAAAATCATATAAAACTTAATTTTTTTGTTGAAAAATGTTAGTGTCATTAGTAAGTTGAAAGATTAGTGAAACATATGAGATAAATATAATTTGTGTGCACCTTATGAAATGGGAGATATTATTGAATCAAAATAGTGTAAATCTCCGCGAACGTAAACAACATTTTTTCCCGTAGTAAACTTTCACGCCTTTCAACAATCAAAAAAACACCTAGATTTTAAAAATTTATTATACATATACTACTAATTCGATCTTAATAAAATTTTCAATACTTATCGAATAAAGGATGAATTTTAAAAAAAATCAAACAGAATTTCGGGAAACAAATATTTTTTCATTGTGTGTTTTTTACACTCCCCTTAAAAATTTATTGATTTATTTTCAATAGATCTGTCCGATCTTTTTACATTATTAAGTCAAGCCCATGAACATATAATTTCTGCTTCTGTTTTTAAAAAAGCTATATATGAGTTTCCCTAAAAAAAAATTTTATTTAAATTATTTAAAACTGTGAATGAAAAAAAAAATACTGCTCTAATTGCCAATATTTTTCATTCATTTGGTGAAATATGATTTATTGCTATTTTCCATAAAAAGAGAAATAATCTTAGCATTAAAATCTTTTTGATAGAAAATTTTCAAGTTTTTACTGTTTTTAAAAATTTAATTTTTTACTCTGTTTCTGTTCTAATCAGTTATAATCTGTTCTCACTTGATGTACTGTGAAAGGGTAAGTAAAGATATGTAAAAAATGAAAACTGAAACCATGGGAGTTTTTTTTAATTATTATTTTTGTTGTGATTTAATTGGCCGATATTTTTCTACGGATGGTCATAAACGTAAATTTTCTATAATTTTCATATCAACAAAGAGCACACAACTGCTGTCATAATCTCACAGTCAGCCATCTGCTTATTGACAAATACTGACTTCCGTAATAGCTTCTTATGCGGTAATTGATATGTGAACAGGTGCGAAAATCGCTGTAAGAAGAAGGTGTTGGCAGATATTTTCCCCCCCAACATGAAAAAAAGATCTTTTTATGTAATTTTTGAATGGAAAATCATAATTATTCAGTTACAGATTTTTCAGTAGTGATGAAACTAAGTATATCTAATTTTTCAAAAAACATCTGAAGAATTCTTGATTTTGAAAAAAATTTTAAATTACAGACTTTGAATTTTTTTAAATTTCCAAAAAGGTCAACAAAATGGCAGAAATTTTGGTTTAAAACTTAAATTTCTAACAAAAACAAGAAAAAACTTACAAACAACAGTTTTTAAATTTTAATTTACATTTTAAAATACTCCAAAGTGCACAGAAATACCTACCACATACTAATCAACCTATAGACACTAGCGATAACCCAGACAAATGGTAGAGAGAGTAGTATCTGCACTACGAAATATGAAACTCTGTAAAGCCACAGGTAAAGATGTCATAACGACAGACCTTCTAGAAGATGCAGGAGAGACCTTGCACAAAGGACAATCACAACTATTCACACAATGCATAAGAGAAAGAAATGTTTAGGAATAGTAATCATACTCCACAAGAAAGGAGATAAACACGAACTCAGCATCTACCACCTGATTACACTACTACCTAACATATATAAACTATTCACAAAAATAATTACAAACAGATTAACAGGCACTCTAGATGAAACCCAATCATGCGAGCAGGCAGGCTTCAGAAGCGGCTACTCAACAATAGATCACCTACATGCAATAAATCCACTAATCGAAACATCCCTAGAATACAACAAACCATTCTGTTTGGCCTTTGTAGATTATGAGAAAGCATTTGACTCGGTAGAACACACGGCAGTCTTCAATGCAATGAGAATTACATACAAATTATCCAAAACATATACAAAAATGGTACTGCAATAAGTAGACTACATAAAGATACAAACAAGATAAAGATCATCAAGGGAGTAAGACAAGGGGATACAATATCACCTAAACTATTCACAGCGAGCCTTGAAAGCATCTTTCGGAATACTGATTGGGAGGGAATGGGAATAAACATAGATGGAGAATACTTAAGCAACTTAAGATTTGCCGATGACATTTCCATGACATCAGAAGCATCTGACGAATTACAAAACATTCTAAACCAATCTAAATAGGGAAAGTAAAAAAGTAGGCCTAAAGATGAACAGAACAAAGATAAAATTAATGTTCAACGATAAAGTCCCCAAAAAGGTCATAAAGATAGAAGGTGAGATTCTAGAAGAGGTCGATGAATACATCTACCTAGTCAGGTAATAAAGCTAGAAAAAGACCATGACTGCGAAATAAAATGACGCATAACGATAGGTTGGAAAGCATTTGGCATGAATAGAGACATTCTCAGAATAGCACTGAGAGCAATGCTAAGGATAACTCTAAGAGATAGAAAAAGATCAACATGGATCAGAGAAAGGACTAGATTGAAGGATATTATACAACTAATTAAGCAGCAAGAAGAGATGACAATAGATGGTGCCCATGGGATAATAAACGAAGTAGGAAAAGACCAGATACAAGAGAGGGACAAGAGAGAAAGGTTTGCAGGTAAGACTTGGCAGCGGTTAGCACAAGATAGGTTGTCATGGAAAGAGATGGAACTTATAACAACTGGTGATGATGATGATGATTAATCAAAAATTAATTCTACGATCCATAGAATTTTTCTCGTAAAAACCTTTTAGAACCACCAGATACATATTGGTAACATACACTGTTGGAAAGTTGATAAAATTCTCTTTCTAATGATATACACATGTATATACCTCCATAAAAAATTAATTCTACGATCCATAGAATTTGGACAGTCGACTTGAAGTTTTCTCGTAAAATACTGAATACTTAGCTTAGTTTTGGGCTGTAACTTTCTAATCTCAACAGATACAAATTGGGAAGCTGATACAATTTTCTTTCTAAATAACATTTCTATGACATCGGAAGCATCCGAAGAATTACAAAATATGCTAACCGACCTAAATAGGGAAAGTAAAAAAGTAGGTTTAATGATGAATAGAACAAAGACAAAAGTAATGTTCAACGATAAGGTCCCCAAAAAGGTCATAAAGATAGAAGGCGAGATACTAGAAGAGGTCGATGAATACATCTACCTAGTCAGGTAATAAAGCTAGAAAAAGACCATGACTGTGAAATCAAATGACGCATAACGATAGGTTGGAAGGCATTTGGTATGAATAGAGACATTCTGAGGAGCACCTTGCCAATGTGCCTAAAACGAAAAGTATATAACGGCTGCATAATACCAGCCATGACTTATTGATGCGAAACCTGGAAATTAACCAAACGAGCTGAAAACCAACTTAGAATAGCACAGAGAGCCATGGAAAGAGCAATGCTAGGGGTAACACTAAAAGATAGAAAAAGATCAACATGGATCAGAGAAAGGACTAGAGTAAAGGATATTATACAACTAATTAAACAACAAAAGTGGAGATGGGCCGGTCACCTAGCGAGAAGAGATGACAATAAATGGGGGAAAAGATTAACAGATTGGTGCCCATGGGATAGTAAAACAAGTAGGAAAGGGCCAGACACAAGATGGAGGGACGAGATAGAAAAGTTTGCCGGTAAGACTTGGCAGAGATTAGCACAAGATAGGTTGTCATGGAAGGAGATGGGAAAGGCCTTCATCCAGCAGTGGACTTATAACGGCTGATGATGATGATATATATGTACATACTTTAATCAAAAATAATTCTACAATCCATAGACTTTTGACTGTGTACTTGAAGTTTTCTTCATAAAATGCTGAATACTTAGCTTCACGTTTTGAGCTGTAACTTTTTAAGCCCAATAGATACATATTGGGAACATACACCGTTGGAAAGCTTTCTAACAGCATATATATATCTCCTTCATGAATTAAATCCACAATTTTGCCTATAAAGTATACTTGAAAATACCTATAAATTAATAAAGTGGATTTTTGAATTCCTCATGTCTGAAACCCATGATTTAGCCCTTTAAAGTACTCAGATATGTCAACTGGGAGACGAGATTTGAAATTCTGTTTTTTGTGTGTGCTGGTGGCCATTTTCTTGGGAATGTCTTTTTTTCTGAAAGAGGACATCCTAAAGAACATTTTGGTACCCTAAATGTAGAATCATGGAGGAATGCACAGTAGGCCCTGCTGGCCCCCAGATTATAAAGTTTGGGATTCTGGAACCAGAAGGGGGATTGTTTGGATAAAAGGGGGGACATTGATAGATGGGGCCCTGCCAGTAAGTCTGACCAGGTGTAAGATACTTCTGGCAAAGGAATGGGAAATTATAATAGCAATTGATAAAGAAAATTTAAGGATCATCCCTTTTCCATCTATGCAAAGGGTCGTGTAGCCAATTGCCGGCCAATGTTTGGTCACTGGAGTGACGTGGAGATGTGCGGCCCCCAGACTATTATCTTTTGTCTTGGAATTTCCAGGGTGGTCAAAATAAACAGGGCTATCTTTGCTCACTTGACTTAATTTCTGTGTGGGCTTTTAAAATAAACAGGCCTCTTATCCAGTTGACATTCTTTTAGGTGGATTCATGATTCAATTTGAAATCCTTCCCCGGGTAGTTAGTAAAGTGGCTGCTACATAAGTCGGGAAAACTTATAGTATTCAAAGGTCGCCAAATCTGCAATAACTTTATTTTTTAATCAGAGGATGAGAAAATGAACTATGCAATTGTGCTTGGTAAATTTGAAGAACACTGTAATCCTAGAAAAAATGTTACTTCCTCAAGCTTCAAATTTCTTACTTCTCGTCAGGAAGAATCTGAGTCCTTTGATGAATTTGTGTTAAAAACAAGTCAGGACTGCGAATCTGCATGACCGTTTGGTTAGAGACATGGTCATCATAGGGACAAATGATCTCCATGTTCAAGAAAAATTACTTTCTGAAACTGATTTAACTCTAGACAGAGCAGCAAAATTTGGACAAACTCCTATAGGACTGGCCTCTTCTATATTAAGATGCCAGTCCTATAGGAGTTTTCAACTTGTTTAGTGGTATTGTCAGTATATTTTGATAGTTCCCTTTTGCTGATTGTTGATGTAAATGTAGCAAACCACACAGACTATGTTTATGCTCTTTTAAAACGTATTGCAATAATTAAATATCTTCTTTGAAAGATTAATTTTGGTTATAACTGCATGAAAATAGCATAAAGTTAATCGTAAAAAAATCGTAATCGTAAAAAAGAAAAAAATACTTTTGCGTACTCTCAGAGGATTTCTGAGCAGATTAAGGCCATGTTTACATTTTTGACTAAGAATTTATCGATTCTGTCATAATTGACAGATCTGTCACCAGAAAAAAATTAAGTTGAGTTTTAAAATTCTTTCAAAAATAGAATTAACCTCAAAGAAATTTGAATCAAAGAAAATTAGTTAATTTAATGATTAATTGGCTGGATTCGGGAAAAATATTGCTTTCTTCCACAGAAAACTTTAAATGCATTTTTCACTAACGATGTCATTTATGGGTGAAAACAGTTCAAAGGTCAAGTAATAGAGTGTTTACTTCCCCCTACCATATCCACTGTTAGCGCTTATTTTGTTTTTAATTTTTTAATGTATAACAAGGAAAGGTCATCAAAATTCTGTCAACACCTACACCTGAATTATGTGCTACTGTACCTGGCAAAATTAGAAAGTTTTTTGATTGTTTTTATTTTTAATTTTTAAAAAAACAAATATCTGCTGGAAATTCTTTTTATTGTGATTTATTAAAAACACAATAAAAAGAATTTCCAGCAGATATTTGTTTTTTTTTAAATTAAAAAAAAAACTATCAAAAAACTTTCTAAACAGAAAATATTTAACTTTTTTCATTTCTTATTTTCCGATTCAGAGCCAATTTAAAATTTATAGGTAATTCTAACAGATTTAACTTCTCTGGGGAATTATCTTTATAGAAATATATTGTTGTTGGAATCCAAAGGTTATTTTAGTGAGATTTTATAAAATTAAAATAGAGGAGTGGGTTGTTGATTTGAAAATAAATTATTTCCATATGATTTACTTACAAAATACTCGTCTCATAAGAAAATTCATTGAAAATTGAATATATCCTGAACATTTTATTGAAATTGGCACATTCGTATATTTATGGTGTAATTTTAAATGTGTATGTAAATTGGACTAAAATTTCCCAATGCATGTTCTACTAGTTCACTGGTTCGCAAATGTAAACAAGTGATCTAACCCGGTTATCTCCTGTTCTATATTGTCTACAAAAATAGATTTCAAGTTACAGATGTTTTAATCGAAACATGCCGCTTTTTGCTGTGAGAGTTGCTATGTAAATGGGACTGACCTAGTGTTTAAAATTGACTCAGGTACACAAATATTCTTCCTACTAAGGACGATCATCGATTGTTGAAAACTCCAAATTTGAAACCTACTACAGTAAAATTGTCTGCTCACAATAATACTTCCATACTGGTTTTTGGCAATTGTATAGCCCAAATTTCTCATAAGGATGTGAAATCTCATGTTATGTTCAGGGTCTGATTGGGCCGCCGGGTGACCAGGCAAAATCCTGGTGGGCCGGTCCGTCAGTGGGCCAGTCCGTCAGTGGGCCGGTGCCGCCTAGCTCATAGTCAGTAGGCTTGTTCTGAAACTGTGTGCTGTGTCACAATAGTGTACTGCATACATATTTTAAATACATTTTTTCAAATATGTAAACAAGTATTTTGAGTCTTGAATGCCCCACTCCCACCACATAGTTGTTAGATCACAATCTTTTTAGCAACAGATGAAAGGACAAAGGGGTTATGAGTATGTACATCAGTAGGCTGATATAAAAGTTCATTGACCACAGTGATGTATTTTGTCTAATTCGTTTCATTTTTACAGTTGCTGTGCCGCATATGTCAAACATATTTCATAGTGACCCATCATCAGGGCCATATTATCAATTTGGCAAAATAGGCACAGTGCCTAGGGCTTACGAAAAATTTGGGACGGACTAAAAGTATATTTCAAATTATATAAGAAATTTAAATAATATAAAAATATGTACAATTTGAAACATTAGTGAGACTAAACTTTTATCAGTGCCTAAACCGTTCCCTGGCCATCATACAATAAAGTTTCAAATTTTGTGCAACTGACAGGGCAGAATTTGACATTGATGGGCCGAGTGCATAACATTTCTTTGTTGGGCCCTTCTATTTTTTGGTTTCAGTTTTTTTGTTTTTATTTTTTGTTTATTTATTTTTTCAAAATAACTCAAAATAAAAGTGAAATATTCATAAAATTATTATTATAAGTCCTCTATGGACCAATATAATCTATCTCTAAATCGCTCCGAGTTGTGGTGCATGTATATAAATTTTCTATGTCAGAATCAACTGTATTCTCAAATTAATGATGTCCTTGCCCCCCAGGCCTTGAAGGTGAGAACCAAAATAAGTTTGGATAAAATGTAAGGGTAATAAGTTAAATAGTGCGGTCCCAAAACTTTTTATGTACTTTTTATGCACACCACACCAGGTCCGCTAGGCAAGTGAATTCTACTGAAGCGGTTTCATAGAAAAATATATTTCTGATGTATTTGTATGTGCTTAGAATGAATATGATGTTCATTTCTTCCAGAAACTTTCAATTTTTGTGAGTGTATGTGTGTGTGTGGGGGAGTGGGGGATTTACAATGTAAGTATAATACTTAACTGGATCCTTACTTTGTGTGTCTAAGTTAGTCAAACTGAATCATTACCTTCTTGCTTAGCCGTTTGAGACTTTTACATGTAAACAATGCAGCAACTGTACAGTTTGTGCTTTTTTTACGCATACAAAAACATCGGACTTGCTTATAAATATGTATGTGTTATCAAAAAGTTTGATACTTACTCGTGAAAGATTTGCATCATCAGTAATCTTTATTCTCCAATGTCAATAAACTGTGATTTGTATTATTCCCTTATCACAATAGAGCAGTTAGTTATTTTTTTCCCTTAGAATTTATGTATTAACTTCTGTTTTTTTCATGATATTTCCACACAATCGTTAACACTCAATGTTAAAAAAACGGCACACAAAGTTGTGCACCGTTTTAACATCAATGAGCGAGTGTGTGGAACTTTACAATTTACAATCGGGGTAGCCATTTTATAGCCATTTACAAACAGAGTAGCCATTTTATTGCAATTTTATAGCCAACTGAAATTTGACATTTCTAGGACACAAAATTTCAAATAAGGGAGTGTTCTACTCCCTTATTTGAAATTATGGAGGATGGGTGCAGGCATCCAGGGTTTTGTAGAGGAAAGAATTCCAACCTATTGATGAGCATCAGATATTCTGGAAAGAAGCTGAACGTGTGAGATTACTCCATAGTAACGTTTTTTTTTTTAAATGAAAAAATATGACTCCATTTAAGTACAGTCATGACAAATGAATGAACAATGACAAATGAAAAATGAGAGATAACCATTCAGAAACGAAAACGAGTCATTTATTCAAGTGAGGGTGTAGATTTAGTTAATGTTTATGTGTGTGTATGTATGTAAAAGTTTGTTGTCCAGGTAATTGTGTAAATAAAATGTTTTTTGTGATAGTAATGTGTGCGTGTGAAATATAGTGGAAGCAGCTTACTTACAGTTTGGGTTGTTTTATACTCTGGCCCATCCAGATCATGTGTGAATAGCATGCATGTTCGGAGGGGCCAAAATCATGATGAACCACAGTGCTATTACACATGTCTGATCATGACTGCAGACTGGGAGGAAAGAGGCTGATTCAAAGCGCCTGTCATGTTGATGACTTGCTGGCCCGTGAGATATGCAGGTTGTGCATTGACCGTGGATAGACAACTGCACTTTGACTCACCACAGAACCAGATGACAGAAAGATCAAAGCTATAATTGACATGCCAACAGGCCCAATCAGTAAGAAAGAGTTACAGCGTTTTCTTTTAGGTATGATCACTTACTTTGGCACATTCACCATCAATGTGTCAGTTGAAACAGCGCCCTTATACTTTCTCATTGAAAAAGACAATATTTAGTCGTTTGATAAGCCACGGGAAGATGCTGTTCAACCCTTGGAAAAACTAGTAACAAAGTAAAAATATATTTGATCCTGCACTTCCAATTAAAGTGGCATCTCATTCTTCCACACTAGGACTTGGAGCCATGTAGGGACAAAAACATAAAGATAAATGGTTCCCTGTCACTTTTGATAGTCGTTCTTTAACACCTGCTGAAGCAAATTATTGTCCCCACGAATTAGAAATTTGATCTATTTTATTCGCTTGTGCACATTTCAATGAGTTTGTGTATGGACAACATTTCATTGTTCTCAATGACCATAAGTCACTGAAAAGCATTATAAAAACTGTTAAAACATCACCTCGTATACAGTGCTTTTTAATGTGACTTCAGAAATATGAGTTTGAGCTGGAGTACACTAGAGGTAAACTAATGCATGTTTTAGACACTTTTGGTAGAGCAGCACTAAAAAGCAACAAACCAGAAATGTATGACATGAATTGTTTCGTCCATTCAGTCATGTCCTTACTTCCCATCAGTGACAAACGTTTACAACAGTTTGCAACTGGACAAAGGACAAAAGATTACAGCGACTATAACATCAAATCACTGTCGGATGACCTGAACACTGTCATGACTGTGACTCATGTCTCAATTCTTACTACAACTAAAGAGACAAAACAGTTAAGGATGAAACATTACAGTAATGTTTCGTCCTTGAAGTTTACCTTGAAGTTTTGTTTAGTTGTATTTTATTATTCATTCGACTTTTTAATTTATCATCAATGTAAGCATTGAACTGATTTACTTTGATAGGGATAATTTTGTGAAAGCTTTGGGTATCTTTTATTGCATGGGTTATGGAAAATCTCTGTTTAACTCATTGGATGTTTGGAGAAATGTTATCATTGCTGGAGGTTGTACTTGAACTGCTTGAATAATCTTTAAGTTGCATTTTTGAGGCCTCAGGTACTTTCAATTTCAATTTTGTATAGCAATCTGTTCAAATATGCTGGATATCAGCTTTAGGAAGTATCCTTAGGCTTGTTGTAATAATCTTTTTATGTACTAGAAATGAATTACAGCATCCTTTTTTTAATAGTTTTTAAAGATCTGAAAATACATAAATATTACATTATTAAAGGTATATTGAATGCATAATTGGCAATAGAGATAGAAGTTATAAGATATACATGTATAACTCTCATATAGGTAGTGTAATGAAATACACTCAGATCATGTGTTCTTGTGTTTGCTTGCTGAAGGAAGGAGGGTACAGAAGACTGGCGTTTTGGGAGGTAGTATTAGATGTTGCACTTAGCTGGAGGATATCAGTTCCCGGGAAGGAATTTGGGTCAAACGGTTGACAGGGAACACAGGGAAGTCAGAGGAAACAAAGAGAATGCGTTCAACCAATCAGCTCCGCTGATTATTTTTAAGGGTGCGCCATTGATTTTAATCGGGGGAGGGGGGCAGTTAGTCAGTTGGGCACACAGCAGCGACAGGTCAACAGCTAAGGGTTTCACTCCTCAACTGTCAGGGTGTGGGAGAGAGTAGGAGGAAGAAACCAGTGCACCCTGATTTGAACTGCTATTCAGTCTTTCAGTAAAATAACAACTCGTTAGAACTTCAACAAAACAGAATTCAATACCCTGATTGATCCGTGAACTGGCCCTGCATTGAAGCTTATCAACGGAAATAAAAGGAACCAACATTTTCCTTGAAATTGCTGAATTGTGTTGTCTTTCTCTCCAGCCATATGGGGGAGCCTTTCTCCTGTATGGACCAACTGATTGTCCCCCCCGCTCCCAGGATAACTCTCTTCCGTAAACGTGTAGCCCTGGAAAAACACGTCTCAATAGCGAGAAGAAATGCTGGTTATACTACAGTAGGCTACATACAATAATGATGTAATTAGGATACTTATATGTGGCCTCTTTTATTGTGATTTTATTGTATATTTTAAACAAAATAAAGGAAAACTTTCTTATTAGGTTGATGAGGGTTTGACTATAGCCCTTTAATTACATTTGGGAGGGCGGTTAGGAAAACTTGTAAAAATGGGTAATGTTCAGCCTGCTTATTCACCCATAAGGAACAAAAAATACAAAAAGGTAATAGTTACATGATACCTGGGGACATTTTATGAGAAAATGTTGTGATTGGCCAGGTAAAAATTATGTTTTTAGGGCATCCTAGGACAGAGTTGCATTGTAGTACTATTCTCTATCAAATGGTGGAAATCCAATGGTTCTATCTTAATTAGGATCAGAGTTATAAACTTGTAAACATAGGGTAGTTCACCAAAATTTCAATTGGGGTCATAGCCCCTACCTCAGTTGAAATTTTGAAAAACGGATTTCACTTTTGGAGGCTTAAGCAAAAGCTCACTTGACATGCTAATTTTCATTAAATTCTGAAGGGGTGTAGTTGCATGTCTTTTATGATTTGACAGAGAATATAGTTTTTTTTATAGTTAGGCGTTAAAGGAAGTGGCGTCACGAGATCTGGGACTAATTCCTTTACAGACTATTTACTCTTTCAGTGTAGTAATTTTTGCTACGTCTTATTTCATATAAAATTGTGAATAGATCTGAAAAGTCTAGTAATTAAATGTCAAAATGTAAGGTTTTGTTTTTATGTAAAGTCGATTGAATGAATGTAAATGAAAATCAAAGGTAAATTAGTTTTTGTAGGCAATTCTGGAACGTTTAGTTTATTGTTTAATTTACTCAAAACAAACTGAAATGTGAGAGCAAATTTAAATAAAAACTGTCGTTTAATTTTTTTAACTTGTTATTTACAGCACACAGATTTATTTTCAATAAATTTAAATTTACAGTTTTATGGCCTTTCGAAGTTTTACCTTTGAATGATAATGAATCAATCCACATTTTTTTCCTAATGCCAAAACATCAATTGCCAACTTACGCTAAAATAACAAAATTAAAAAAAGGCGCACAAATAAAAAAATAGTGCGTGCAAATTAAAAAATACAACAAGTGGAATTGAAAATAGGGCATGCAAATTAAAGAGCATATTTAAAAATACGGTATGCAAATTAAAAAGCCAAGCTGGATTGGCGTAAATGAGAATTCAAATAAATACAGTTACTGAAGTAAGCTTTGGATGTCAGACAGTGCGAATTCAGGCTGTGGTTCATGTAATGTTTATATAAATGTATATGTATCAATAAACATGCCGAAGCAAACTCCCAGCAACCCCCATTCTATTTCCGGTCCCAGAAAACGTGGATCGGAAGTGGGAACGGGGAAGGCTCACTTCTTACCAGGCCAAACAACCCTATCACACGTGTTATCTTGTTCCGTCTTCTTTTCTTAGCACACTCAAGCAGATTATGAATCAAAACGCATTCTAATGTCACACAGCTACCACAGAAAGAACAACAAGAACATTACAGTTCATTCAATAGTGCCAGTACAGACATGGAAAAGAGAGGAGTCAAGAAGTATAAAAAACGAAGAAAATATAAAATAGCCTCAATTGATACGTAGGTGATGTGTGATGACAGCTGCTGTCAATGGTGAAGATTGTTGCCAGAGCAAATGAATGCAAACAAAGAGCAGCTAGAAACTGGGTTGTTGAAAGCTCTGGTTCTCTAAAAATAAAAACACGTGGAGTGTTCAGAAGTTTCAGCCATGCCACAGAATTTCTGATTAGCATTTTGTAGGAAAACTGCCAGGCTACGTTGAAATATTTGGCAGATAAATTGCATCAACATCCAGACCCAAACTTAGCTATTCATATTTCCACAAGTACCTTTAAGCATCATCTTGATGGGGCTTGTTTTCCAATCAAGAAGGTGACTGTTGTTCCTGTTAGTACTAATGTTCCTACGAATAAAAGGAAGAGAAAAGATTCCTCAAAGATTTACTGAGACTCACCTCAATATCTATTATGAAGATGAGGGTAATCTGCATCTCTTTAACAGAGGGCTCGGAGGCCGAGGTCTCTGTGGTATCAGATGCAGGACAACACTTCCAAATTTTCAGGGACCCAATGTTCGCTGTGTTGCCCTTTCTGGAATCTGGGCTGTTGCTTATTATGAAGTTTGTAATGGAAGCATGAAGAAAGAAGGATTTTTTGAGTGGCTGATACGTGGGTTGGAGCACTTGAGTCAAACAGTGAATTTAAGTGAAGCTGTTATGTTGTGGTTATCGATAATGCACCGGCAAACTCTAATGTCGAACATTCTCTTCCACAACATCTGAGAGAAGTTACAATTTTTCGTATGGCCACATATAGTGCTCCATTGCCACTTATTTTGGTCATCTGTGAAGTCCAAGACTAAAGAACTCATGGCCGAAAGACTATCTGAGGTGCTGGCTGACCCTCCTGGAATGTCTAAAACACATTATCGGCTGAATAATATCAAACAAGTTTTTGAATTAGCAATACGCTATGCTAATGGACCAATAAATGCTATGCGCTTCTTCCAACATGTACAGAGACATTTTGCTGCAGTATTGGAGGAGGTATTCTTTATGGAGAATATTTTTTTTTATGTATTATAATATGAATTATGTTTTAATTGTATGTTTTAATATTTACTTTTCCAATCATTGGCTTTGGTCTCTTCAAGTGTACTGTTTGAATGAATTATCATTTAAACAAAATATATTAAGAGACAAGTTTCAACTAATTTAACTCAAAAATTAACATTTGCAGCGATTGAAGCAGTAAATTTAATTATTTGATTATTCATGTTCATCGATTTCAGTTTTCTTGCCGTTGTTTTTAATTTGCTCACTGTATTTATTAAATTGCTCGCCTTAGTTTTTAATTTGCTTGTAGTAGTTGTTAATTTTCTTGCGGTTTTTGACAACCTTGGTACTAATGGAGTGTTGGACTAATTTGGTATAAAGTTGGGGTTACCAATTTGTAGGATTGATAGGAATAAATGTGAGGGGAGATAGCAAGTATAAGTAGGAAAGTATGTAAAATAGCCATAATTATAATTATAATTCAAATACAGTAGTGGTTAATTATATTAAATGCTTGTAGTCTCAGTAGGAAGGGGGAATGAAATGCTACGGTGGTAAAGTGTTCCACACATGGATATCGTGATGGGAAGGAAGGTTTCCAATTGCCTGGAATGGTTGTGACGTCACAGATAGATTTGAAGAAGACACAATCGCCATTTTGAAAAACATGTGGTGGACACAATAGTAAAAAGTCCGATCAAATAATGATGAACAAGGGCAGGTATTTGTAGACATTCAAATTAACATGACATTTAATAAACGGTGCGTATAGCAATCGGGTACATACATATAATGAACATTGGGAGGGAAACATTGTAAAAACATTGACACATAGAGAGAGAGAGAGAGAGAGAGAGAGAGTGAGAGAGAGAGAGAGAGTTGGCTAAGAGTAAATATACTGGAAGTTATCCATGTAAATTGTAAATGGAGTTTAGTAGTATAATCGGCTGACGTTACATGGGTCATTCTATCACTTGTTTTTATGAACTGATGATGTTTGTCTTGATACAGAGTCAGTTATAGTTAAACTGAAATATATGGTTATAGTTGATCCTAGATATATTGCGATCAAGACAAGAAATCAGTGTAGGAAAAAGCAAATGACAGAAAGAGTTATGCTAGTCATTGGAGAAGAAAAGAAAGTTGCTGGAACAAAGGGAACCAGGGCTACATTCAAGAAAAGGATCTCAGGAATCAGAAGATTTTGTGTTGTCATGGCTTCTTATAGAAAGCTGCTAATGGAAATGACGTCATGAGAAAAAGGAACTATATTTATTTATGCATTTCTATCTATTCAGGCAGCTTGGTGATTAAACTAGCCTGGTATTCAATTCCATATTTACATATACATTATTATCAAATAGGAAAGTGGCTGTTATAGGAGAATGGTCGCAAACTTTGCCAAAATCGTTGACATTTACTGTTTATACCCCGTTCATGAGTGTCATCGGTACACCTTTACAATGACACAGTACTCAATATGCCTCCACATATTCAAGAACCTGAACCAGTTGTTCCAGAACCAGAAATTCGAACAATAAGTAATACGTCCACCTCGTTGTATGTCAGAATACGAACGCCAAAAAAAAATTACAAAACAGAATTTAGACTTTGAATTACAAATGACTTGTGTGGGGAGATATTATATATTCTATTATTCACTGCGGACTTGCCATGCGCTATAAGGGCTACCCCCCCTTTAAACATAATTTCTGTTTAACCCATCACACTTGGATTTTACACCAGAAGAAGGCCGAAGAATGGATCGGCTGAAATGTCATGTTTACAACACAAATAACAAGAAGGAGTTCAATCGTCCGAAGAACCATTTGAATACTTCAGATATACTTTTTAAAAAATGGAAACTCAAAACAACAGTTAATTAATTTTACCTTTGCCAATGAAGAGAGATATATGCATTCGGTCGAGTCTTTCCATCTTTCCGTTTGTCTGTCTTTCCACTCGATATCTCCAAAAATACTCAATAAATTTCATTACTGTCCATCCCCCAGTAATACGTTTAAGAACACCCCCCGCCCCCCGAGTCAGAAGCCTCCAGATTGGGAACCGCTAATCTGGGATGTCCTCCATTTTTGAAATTTGTAAATGGCCACCCTACTGCTTAGGGACTAGATGACCCCAAATAGTGTGGTAGGGGTCCCCAAGAGGCGACAGCATTTAGCCCCCCACCCCCCTCCACAAAAATTCCTAGATCCACCCCTGTTTATAATAAGTTTTTCTTCTCAGTGAATGAATTGTCGTAAAAATGGATTGCGTGTATATAAAAACTGTTTTTATATACACTTGATCCAGACGACACTTGATAATAAATACAATGGAGTATTTAATTGTGTGTGTGCAGATAAAAAGAAAAATAACAATGGTAATATCAAAGAATAATGAAAGCCACTATGGACAGGAATTTATACATATGAGGTGCTGGAAAAAAAAGGTTTGTGGAATGTGACCATAAAACAATTATTTATCCTAACAACTAGTTTCCAGTCTCCTTTGAGGTAGTCCCCTTGTGCTGTTCAAACCACTTACGAATAATCGTCCCCACCATCCGCTTATTAATTTTCACAAATTTCCTTTTGTTTCCACATTTATAAAAACATCTAAAAACATCTAGAATCTAGGGAAGTTTAGCCTCCCAAATTATTGCGCTTGTTGTTATGAGGACATTACAAACACAAATAAAGAATTACAATATATTTTATTACAACACAAGTACAGATAATACAACACAAATAAAGATTTACATAATACAATGTTTGCTCACCTCAGTTCAAATGAGGTCATTTCTGAATTTAAACGTTTTTAATTTAATTATAGTGGAATTTATGTAGTAAAAATTCATGAAAGGGCACGAATACAGATTAAATGAAACAAATAAATTTAATTTTGATTTTTAAATGTTTAATTTGAATTTAAATAAGAATTTACACCAGATATGTTTCAAATGAACGGGAAAGCATACGCAATAATTTGGGATGCTAAAATACAATTTAGCCAATCTAGATTCTTGAATATGTGGCTGAATTCCGGGATGTCCTTTGTTTTTACACAAAATGAATTTAATCAAAACAATAACAATATAATTTAAATTGATTTACCTTTATTTAAATCTTCCAATTATTAAAGAGAATATATTATTACCGAAAACCGACGGTATTCACAATAAAAACTGTAAGAATGTAATATTGTTTTAAATCAATTTAATTTAATTTAAATCAATGTAATTTAATTAAGAATTTATTTTAATTTAATTTAAAGAATAGAAAAGAAAAAAAGATAGTTTAAAAAGAAAAAAATTCTGTTGATGTAGCAATAGGCACTTTCTTTGTTTAGTTTTTGTTTTTAAAATTGTTAACACCCTATTTTGAAAATGTTATTAAAAATAGAAAAATCTTGTTTGCTGGAAAAGAAAAAGCCAAAGTTTCGTCAAAAAAAATTAAAAACAGATTTTCATTAACAACGTGGAATTTGAAAATCAAATTGCCAAATTATTTATTTGTACATGACACTTTAAATAAGGTATCCCCACTTTGTCTTCAATAGTATTTTAGATGAGCGAAAAAATTATTTCATTAAAGGACAAAATGCTCCAAATTGTGAATACTCTATGTTCCGTCTTGCATAACAACTAGATATGGATTAAATTTGATCACCAACAAATGCATTTCTGATTGGAATAATGTTACAAAAAATTCAAGATTGACCTGCTTAGCCGATCATGATTTAAACTTAAATCTAATATCAAATATAAATTTCATTCAATCCTATATTTAAATTCAACTATATATCTATATTTAATTCTTTTTATGATTTTTTCCTAATATATTCTTCATTGACATACTCTGCACTACTCTTTCATAACAACTCCCCTTTCCCACAATGTGACTTTGAAAAAAATTCTGACAACTACTTTTAAATTAAATGAAAAAATGAAAAACTAGATCAAAATACTGCACGAGCATTATCTCTCCCAAACTGAGAAAAAAAAGTCCAAAAAAGGGAGAACATTTGTGCACTTTGAAGTCAATTTAATACTTAATTTGCATTAACAAATTTTTGCGCAGTAAAAACGGAGATTTAAAAAAATTACTACAAATCACATAATAATTGGATTTTAATTAAATTTTCAGTACATATTTAAAAAAGAACGATTTTCATTTTTTTCCAAACACACCCCTTATTCCAACTAATTAGATTTTAATTTTTTTCCACCGCCCCCAGCTTATTCCAACCCCCCACTAATTAGATTTTAGTTTTTTCCACCCCATCTCACTTATTCCAACCCCCACGCTAATTAGATTTTAATTTTTTTCCAACCACCCCCTACTAATTAGATTTTCATTTTTGCCCCCCCCCCCCAATTATTCGGTACTCAAGTAGTTTGAAACCGTCAAGCAAAACTATCAACATCAACATCAACGTAGGTTTCTTCAGTTTTTAAGTGGGTCCGGTTGTCTGAATGGCTCTCTATGTATGTGTTCCGCACAAATGGAGCTAGAGGGCTGAAAATTTAAACATTTAATCTTTATTATGTCCAGAAAATTATAATTCGCCCCAAATAGGATTTTAGAGGGGGTGCGATTTACAATGTAAGTTTATGCTAAATTGGTCCCTTAGTTTGTGCCCGGTAGTTCATGCTTGTTTTTTGAAAATTAAAACTATTTTAGTGATCACTGCCCAACAAAAGGTGAGCAAAGTAATTTGTTCATGGATCATCCCCTTTCCAATTTTCTAATTGATCATGCCCAACATGGTGTGCTGCCAAAAGACGTTGGTCACATACGGTTTCTGTTGGGTGACTAACCAAACCTAATCTATCTTAGTCTATTCATATCGATTAGAAACTGGCAACCAAAACTGTCAACATTGGTCTACATAGGTTTCTTCAGTTTTGAAGTGATTCTGGCTGGCAGGCAGGCTATTTATCTATATATGTATGTGTCACGCATTAAGGCTGCATGGAGCTAGAGTGCTCAAAATTTAAACATTTACTCCTTATTATGACTAAAAAAACGTTTTTTGTTTTTTGAAAATCCCCTCTCGAAATATGTTTTTATTGTGTGTTCAATTTACAATGTAAGTTTATGCTAAATTGGTCCCCTAGTTTGTGTCCAGCATTTACACTTGTTTTTCTTTTAATTCTGACTTTTTAGGCGAGAGAAGTAACTTATTAATTAATCAACATTTTTCCAATTTTTCAATTGATCACCCCCAACACAGCATGCTGCTAAAAGATGTTGGTCATGTGGCAGCTTCTATTGAGGACTAACCAAAGCTCTTTTGCTTTTAAAGCTGCTTCTTCTTAATTTTCTTATTGGTTACAGAAAGCAAGTTGTTGATCATATTTAAAATCTATTCAAAAATGTATAAATTGTATTTGAAATCTATATCAAATCTATTGAAATATTTATAAATCATATTCGAAATCCATTTAAAATCTATATTTTAAAATTGTATATATTCATGATGATATTAATTTTTCTTTAGCTTAAAGAGAGATTATTATCAAGAAGAATATGGCTGAAATACAAAAGGCAAACAGAGTTGAACACTTTTTTTTAATCTTTACTCATCTCAACAAACCTCAGAACTGAATTGATTGTCAGTGACAACAATTTATTTTGGATCAGGTTTAAATACACCCATTCAAATATTTAATCTTATACAATTCTAGTTGGTTTTATTTTTTCTTGTTCAGTTTTTATGCATTAATCTTTACAGATGTGTGAGCCTAATGTTCTATGTGACTGATTAATTCAATGCTTGTTGCAAAACTGTGATTTGCTATTATCACAAAGAATTGATTTTGTTTTGCTGCCTTCTTTGTGTAGCCTACTTTTGGGAGGTGGGTGGTTTGTATAGCAAGAGAATGTAGGAAAGTTTTCTTGAAAAAAAAAATGAAAAAATGTCAGACATTGTACTGGTTCTTTACTAGGCCGGGGGCCAGCAGGGCCTACCGTGCACCCCCC
>VCCN01002952.1:811731-823551 GCA_006491835.1 Architeuthis dux | reverse complement strand
CCCCCCCCTCTCTCCTCTGGCCCATCTAAAAAGGATTGGAAATCGTATTTTCCTGCCTTTTCGGCACTTCCCATTTTTCATGCGCAGAGGCTGGATTCCGTTTCCGGTAACTTTGAGATCTATAAATTTCAATTATCATGCAACACTAGTTTCTCCCAGGTATATGACACGTTCGAGAATTCATTTGCCTCTCCTCCCGCTGGACTTTACCACAGGTGAGTAACCATTTTTGTCACACCTCACACGTGGAAAAAAGAAAAAAAAAAGTTTTGTACTTTGCGTCTGGCCATGAATGAATATAAAGATCAGATGCATACAAAAATTTACTGGGTTATAGTTTGCTTTTCACATGCTTTTCACATGCTGTTTGCATTGCGAAGGAAGTAGTAAAACTCAAGAATAGCTGCAACTTTGTGGGGAAAAGGGAGGGTGTACCTAAGGCAAAGGAACTAGACAGAACAAGAAGTTGTTACCAGGACCATCACATGCTATTTAAGGTTAAGATTTTTTTATAAATTACATGCAACTGAGAAACGGTTTGTGCGGACATTTCTTTCAAATTTGTAATTAGAACATTACTTGCCTATAAACTCTGCAAAGAAATCCTATTTTTCTGATATTTGTGGATTTGAACATTTCTTCATAGCGAATGTAGAACATTATTTGTATATACATGCAAGACAAAAGAATATTTTTGGTTTCTTGTGTAGCTTTAAAATATAAAGCATTTAAATTCTGAAGATCTGTATTGTGAGTAGTTTGTGTATTTATATTTGACATTACCTCACATTTAGAGGAATATTTTTAAAAAGTCGTGTTGGGTCTTAGTATTAAATCCAACATGGAGAACAGTCAGGAGCAATACACCAAGGTAGCTGGTACATTTTACAGGCTCCCTTGCATGCGGTTCATATGGGTTGAGGACAAAGATGGGTGTGCAAGCCTTTGGTGGAGGCTAGAGTATTCACAGCAGTGGTGGAGTCTACTGCAGAAACCCCTCAAATTCTTGCCCCAGAAAAGCTAGAAATTGCTAAAACTCCCTCCTCAGCTCCAGACCCTAATACTGGACTGGACCATGTCCCGTCTTTATCGCCACATATTACGCCTTTCAAGGAACCAAAGGCTGCCCCCTCCTCTCATGGGATTCATACGGCAACAGTGGAAATCTGGGGAGACTACAGTAGAGAGCCCCCAGTTCTGGCTCAAAAAAAGCCAGAAGTTGCCAGTGAGATTCAGACTGAACATTTAAGCTGTCACAGGTCATATGGTTGTCTGAATTCTTCCGATAGTTCCAGCACCAGTGGAGTTATTGATGTACATTTTAATTTGAGTACTACAATTGCTGTTTACTCGAATTTGGTGGAGACAGCCAGACTTTCCAAGCAAACCTGAGGCCAATATTTCTCGGCCTCAGCAGACAAACTCAAGCTCTAGACCAGCTATGGGGTTTATTCCAACAATCATCTATGACCAAGAGGTTGAAATGGACAACTACACGAAAGAAGCCACAGTTTTATGGCTTCTGTTGGCAGCCATGCAGCCTCCAACCAACTACACCAGCATGAAACTGCCCTCCTCACACATACGTTTCCAGGAAGCAATGGAGGAAGGGAAGCAGAGTCCAGTAGCTGAGAATAAGGACGTTGACTTCATCTCAGCTAGTACAGACGCCAGACCAGAAAACCCAAATATTCCTGAAGATGTTAATCTTGACACTCATGGACGAGTGGTCCCACCTTCTGGCAATATTCACGTTCAATGAACTTTCAGTTGAACCACGTTGATTCTTACCGTGGTGTAGACAAAATGGTTAGTGGTAACCTACAACAATCTTAAAAAATAATTGAAGATTCTAAGAAATCTCATTCCTCACATCTCAGAAGAAGTGGAATGGAGAAAGACTCAAACTGTCATTAACCCTGAGGTTAGGGGTAACCTTCAGCAATCCTTAAAAGTAGTTGAAGATTCTAAGAAGTCTTATTTCTCATATAAATATCAAAGGAAATCTGAAAACAAAGAGAAAGACTTTTCGAACTGTTCTTAATCCTGAAGTGGAGGAAATTTATACTCCACAAACAGTGTCTATGAAGAACAGTGGATCAGATATTAGAAATAAATCTTGTATCCGTAATAGTAGTCAAAGACTCAATTCTAGAACAAAAAAGATTCAGTCTTTTGGCAAAAATGAAGCTTCACCTTCCAAAGCAACAAGTACAGCAGTATCAATGGAGAATGCTGGTACACTTCAACCATCACCTGCTTGACAAATCAACTCATGTACTTGCAGGATGAGTAAACCCACATTGGATATGATGAAAGAAAAGTCAGATTCTAAATCGCTCAGCAAAAGCAGAAAGAAGCTATAAGAAATTCTATCAAAGTTACTGGAAAGGTGATTACAATTAAAAACCTGGTTTTTCTTGAAACAGCTGCAAATGAACCTGAGGATAATTCCAATAATGCTCTGGGGAATCCTGATGGTAATTCACAACTCTCCAAGCTATGTGGGATTGAACCTGCTCAGAGGCGTGAAAAAATGAAGTGCATAAAAATGCCAGAACTCACTGAGCTGGTTGAAATTCCTTCTGAGGGTAGTGAAACTTTAAAAATCTTAAGTGTGGTAAAATTAACAGGAGCTACATTTACACAACCCACACCTCCTACAGATAACATGGTTTTACCAAGCGTACCAGTTAGTTCTATCATGGAACTGGGATTGTTTGTTGGCCAAGATACCAAGTCTTGTTGTAAAGATTTAACAGGAAACTGAGGTTAAGTTCTGGAGATTTTCATCAGCTTGCAAAGCTGATTCGTTTGCGCCAAACCAACATCTACCAATCCAGAAGAATTCAAGGGACTTGGATGAAGAAAACATTCTAAAAAAACCTAATGTTGTATAGCCATTGTGGTCCGCTGGAGGAAAATCCTGAACTTGGAGAAAAAGGAAGACTCAAAACTTGTTTATAAAAATATGAGGATATATTTTTATTTCATAAGATACATTGTGTCATGGCAGAGAATGTACAGGGGGAGAGAGACAATGAGAGCCAACATACTGTTCTCAACAGGGGAACTGGCCATGTGTCTTCCCCCAGCCTAGGCGGTCTGCCTCTCTAAGGACGTCCAGTGTCTCTCTGAGGGTGTCCAGTGTCTCTGGCTTTGTCGAGGGCCTCTGTGTTGCTTTTATTGGGCTCGAACACCCACACTGATTTTCCAGCCACCACCTGCAAGTTCAGTTAACATCATGTTTATGGACCCTTGCACACCTGGTGTGTCCGTTTCCAGTCCTGGACACCTTGTAATCGATATCCTGTTTATCTTTCACCCCTGGTGGGGGTCAAATCGGTAACTCTAATATATATATATATATTTTTAAATCACCTTTAATTTAGAAACTCTGATTTATAAGATCTTTTTTTCAATACCTCTCAGTCTAGTACATTTCACTACCTGTGCCTCTGAAATGCAATAACTTAATTTCATTTGCTTTCTGCTAAGTCTAAAACAATATATATCATCTAACGTTCTCATTTTTATACATCAAATTCAGAAATCCCAGAAGCCTGTGGCAGTTTTATACATTCATCAGCAAAAATTGTACTTCCAACAATATTTTACAGTACAAAATGACAATTATAACTGTCATTAAAAAAACAGTTTTCAAAACAACATTATTGAATAAAAAGAAATAAAAAAGCCCAAAATAGACAATTCTGAAGTGCAAGGTCTCATTGAAAAACATATGTCAAACTAATGGTCCCATGGGCACCATCTTAGATCTTCTAGAGGAAATTCACCCCTGAAAAGTTCAGCTTGATTGAACAAATGGTTCAGAAGTTATGACAAATTGAAATTTGCTTAAATTCACACGTTGCGAGCCGTAATTTGCCAAATTTGACACTTCATAACTATGCGATTTAAGATGATATCCAGCTGAGATTTGGTACCCCTGTACTTTTTCACTCAATTTTATCTATATTCTATGTGGTTTAGGAGCTATGGGTCCTTCAAAATGGCGGGAAATGGCTTTTTAGTGGGAGTTGCTAAATGTTTGGCTGGCTGTAGAAACTGAACTATGGTGTTAAAATAAAAATCACCAAAGTTATGAAGGGCCAAATTTGGCAAAAGCATGTTTACTGCTTGTGACATGCAGATTTCAATGTGTCATAACTTCTGAACCATTTGTTCAATCAAGCTGAAGTTTTCTGAGTTGATTTAACTCTATAAAGGGTGTCACCTGGTGGGATTTATTAATACTCTATACTCGGTTGGAATACTTTTGGAAAATATTCTTGGAAATGTGTGGCAGTTTAGCCAAGTTAGATATGAGTAGGACATTTTTAATTTTTAGAAATGAAAAAGGATATAATTCAGCAAAGTTCGAACCATTTTTTTTAACTGACTATGTTACTTTTCATGCATTCATAAAACACGTAAAATGTTGGGTTTTTACAGTTATGGTCCTATGTTTTGATCATCAGAAAAGTATTTAATGCTTTTAAACTCTATGTTTCAATGTTTTACACAAGGCAATATATCAACTGAATATAATTCAGTGGAATTTTTTGTAACAAAACTACATTAATTACTAACATGTTAATACATTTTCAACAACCTATCATTTTTTTAAACAATACTATAGTTTTACTTAGCAAAAAAATCAAGTGCATAAAATATCAGGTTGTTTCAAAATACATCTTGTTGGCGTATCAGGCCACCAAAGCACTAAATCGAATTATGTTGGTCCGCGGGAGGAAGACTCAAAACTTGTTTATAAAAATATGAGGATATATTTTTATTTAATAAGATACATTGTGTCGTGGCAGAGAATGAAGAGGGGGAGAGAGACAATGAGAGCCACCATACTGTTCCCAACAGCGGAACTGGCCATGTGTCTTTCCCCAGCCTAGACGGTCTGCCTCTGAGGGCGTACATTGTCTCTCTGGCTTTTTCGAGGGCCTCTGTGTCGCTTTTATCAGGCTTGAACACCCACACTGATTTTCCAGCCACCACCTGCAAGTTCAGTCAACTTGGTGTGTCCGTTTCCAGTCCTGGACACCTTGTGGTCGATATCCTGTTTATCTTTCACCACCTGTGGGGTGCAAATCTGTGACCTACACCCAAATATCTAACACTAATAATCGGATTTCCACAGAAAATGGGAAAGTGGAAGATGAAGCAAATAACCAACTACAGTTGGCCTGCACAAACCTTAAGTACCACCTAACACCTCGGGAAGAATACAGAAAAGACCAGTACTTAGATCTGAACAATGCAAGCTATGTCACTGAAGCGTGGACAATATTAGGAGTTGAAAAACAGCTCCAGCATTTCCATGCAACAGTGGATGAGCATTCTAAAGAAAAGGTGATGGCAAATGTCCACTTAATTTGTTTTTAGGAACAGGATCTTTAGTTCCAAATCAGGGGACAAATGTCAGTGAAATTATGCTTCAAATTGAACCTGGCAGTTGTATTTTGCTTAATAGTGAATAGTTATGAAGAAGCTGCTAAGATGTTCCACAGCCTGGAATACATCTTTGCCACCCACAAGCATGCTGACCATCATATGGGACTGTTTGGAAAATTGTTTGATCAAGCAAAGGTAGTGGAAAAGACCTGATGGCTTCATTGTTATGAATATTGTGGACATTTGGCATTTAAATCAGCTTATTTCAATTTATAAAACATTACTGCAGCAAATAGTGAAAAAAAAATGCTAATCTCTATTCCAAAATTCTACAGAAACCTAACGAAGTTAACCATTGTAAAGATACTTTTTGTGTGTCAGTCGCTCACTCATCAAACTGGAAAATAGTTTACCCTTGGAGATACTATGCCTATGGAACGACTGGTCAATGCTGTAAAATTTGTGATCATTTAATCCATGAAACTACAATGGAGGATGATATTCAAGAAAACAAGAAAGCACTTACAGAAAATAAAATCTTGAGTGTTAAGAATTACCTGAAATTGTTAAGATAAAAACAACTACAAAAAAGGCAGTTCCAAACACAAAGACATGGACATTTTTGTGGCTAGTGTTTGCTGTCTTACTGATTAATTTGTTTAGGCATTTGATCAACACCATAAAAGGGCTATGAAAGAATATGGTGGGTCTGATACACTCAGAGTTAGTAAAACTCTTGAATAGCTACAAAGGCAAGCCTACAAAAAGAGTTGGTCATAAAGTGTTTAATTTCAAAGACAGTCCTGAACCTATGGACTGGAGAGAGGACGATTATGCTACTGATGTTAAGAACCAAGGTGCTTGTGGTTCTTGTTGGACCTTCTCTTCTACCAGTGCTACCCTAGGACCACTATATGCTACATTCAGGTTCCGTTTTTATCATTATGGTGTGTTGAATGATACAAACTGTAGCTCTGAATGTATGGATTACAGTAGATTGTGAAGAGTCCTGGGCATGACGATAAACTGCAACCCCCAGAGATTCCCGGGCATGACTCTAAAGCTGCAACCCCCTCAGAGTCCCGGTCAGGACCATAAACTGTGACCCCGTCACTACACAGAACGATTGTGTAGAGTCCTGGACATGATTTTAAACTGAATCGCATTGAAACACAGAAAAGCTGCACAGATCAAGTGTGTAGAGACCTGAGCAAAAAATATTGAACTGCTCAAAGATAATCTGTATGAGACCCAAAGCCACTCAATTATCATTGTTATCTGATTCTAAGCAGACCTTAAAAATGCTCACTGATCATTGTAAACGGCTTCAAAGGGATGCCGCTCATTTTACATCATCCTGAACAAGACCTAAAAACTGTTCCTTAATTTATGGAATTGGTCCTAAGCTGGACCCTTTAAACTGCTCAGTAATCATTTATAGATTTGGTCATAAGCAGGACCCATTAAACTGCACAGAAATCCTTTATAGATTTGGTCCTAAGCTGGACCCATTAAACTACTCAGTAATCCTTTATAGATTTGGTCCTGTGTATGATACCAAATTGCTAATAGATTGGCAGTTACATGGTCTTAAGCTGACCTCAATATGGTAGGACCCATTAAATTGTGTATTGATCATCTGTTACATGATCCAAGCAGAAAGCGGAAGCCAACACAATCATCATTAATCATTAATCACAGGACCTTAAAGCTGCTCACTGATCATTGGAGCTTAGCTTCAAAAAGGCACAGGTTTCTTGGGGATACAGTCCATGAGAGAAACTGCAACACAGCTTACATAATCCTAAGTAGGACATTAAATTGCTCACTAATCATCTCTGCAGGGTCCAAAGTGGACTTTAATTCTGTTCAGTGACAGTCCTGGTGACAGCTCCTTACTCTGTAAGGTTGCTTGACTAGAGTCTGCCCCCCTCTGCCTGCCTGCCTCACAAAAATTACTTTTTCTTCGTTTGTTTTTGTTTTTTTTGTTGGTGGGAGTGTTTGAGAAAAAGTAATTTCATTTCTCACCAAACATCAGGCGAAGAGTGTGGCACAGTTTTATGTCTTGCTCAGGATGATGACAAATTGTGGCACAGTTTATGTCTTGCCAAGAACGATGACAAAGTGTGGCACAGTTTATGTCTTGCTCAAGATGATGACACAGTGTGCCACAATTTATGTTTTGTCAAGTTATGTCTTGGTCAGGTTGATGACAAAGTGAGGCGCAGTTTTATGACTTGCTCAGTAGGATGACAATATGTGGCACAGTTTATGTCTTGTTCAGGATGATGACAAAGTGAGGTGCAGTTTTATGTCTTGCTCAGGACGATGACAAAGTTAGGCACAGTTTATGTCTAACTCAGAATGATGACAAAGTGTGGTACAGTTTTATGTCTTGCCCAGGACAATGACGAAGTGAGGCGCATTTCTATGTATAGTTCAGGATTATGACAAAAATGAGGCACAGTTTATATCTTGCCTAAGACGATGACAAAGTATGGCACAGTTTTATCTATTGTTCAGGACAATGACAAAGTGTGGCACAATTTTATGTCTTGCCCAGGACGATGACAAATTGTGGCACAATTTATGTCTTGTCCAGGGTGATGTCAAATTGTGGTGTAGTTTAATGTCTTGTGCAGGACGATGACAAATGTGGCACAGTTTTATGTCTTGCCCAGGACGATGACAAACTGAGGCGCAGTTTATGTCTTGTCCAGGACGATGACGAAGTGTGGCGTATTTTTATGTATGGATCAGGATGATGACAAAAATGAAGCACAGTTTATGTCGTGCCCAGGATGATGACAAAGTATGGCACAATTTTATGTCTTGCCAAGGATGATGACAAAGTGAGGTGCAGTTTTATGTCTTGGTCAGGATGATGACAAAGTAAGGCTTATTTTGTGTTTTGGATTAGGAATTAGATTTGCGGCAGAGAGACATAATAAAAGTAGGTGCCAAGTTAAACTTGGACCTCACTTCAGCCAGCATCTGAAGGATGTCTGTCAACCGGTTCTTCACAAGGATGTTCTTAGTGGTAATGGATTTTGATTATTATACACAACAACACCACATACATGTTGTTAATACAAACATTTTTAAAACCCTAAAGGGCAAACACTTCAGTTGCCAGATACACTGACAATAACTCCAAAGTAGGGAGGGTTTTGGTCTTAATTGGGGCCACCTACGCCTTAGTGAACACCAACAAAGACACATTGTCTTGTATCATGTAGGCAGTGAAGCCACAAGCTTGCCTGGAGGCGTCACAAAATATAACTAAGTCTGTGGAAGGAGATGGAACCCAATTCTGAAAGGTCTTCAGCAAGTTCTCTCCACTTCTTTTGGGCTTCATCGGGAACTTGCTCATCTCACCCCAATCCTTCTTTCCTCAATCCCCCAACGGGGACCTGACATCTTACTCTAACTGGCAAATAAAGGAAATGGCCTCTGATAATATCAGTCTCTTAGTGGAAGGTCACACAAATGAGGGGAGAGGCACATGAGGTCAGTTTGTGGACTATGCCCGTAGCCCAGCACTTTCTTCCATTCACCTCCATGGGTGGTTAAAAACCCATCAGTATGCATTTTCTCCTGAAGCGCCACACAATTAGTGTTACATGCCTGTATTACAAACCTGGCCTTCTTCAGGCGCTGCTTGGCAACAGAATATAAATTTGACAAATCCTTTGGATCACTGCCAGTCTTGACCAGATTGTCCATGTATTGTACTTGTTGGGGGTATAAATATTTCCTCTATTATCCCCTCTTGCTCCTGCTGATGAAACACCTCTAAGTATTCATTGTGAGTCCCCTTTTTTTCGAGGTTCTCAGTCCAAAACATGCAAAGCCACACAATGGTTAGAGGGGACACGGGCAAGTTTGTTGATGTGCCAGGGGAGGTGGATATAATATTGGCCATCCTTAAAGGAGATGGAGTCCTGGAACTGCCTGGTTGTAAGTCTGCTCGGCAGGCAGTTCCAGGGACTCTACTCTAAACTTAGGGCCATAAAATAATTCTCATTATTAATGTCTAAATGATTTATTAAAGTAATTTAGCTTGTCTGCGTAATTCTGCATGTCCTGCACACAATTCTCAAAACCAGACAAAATGTTTCTAAAACTCATTTATTAGCGATGAAAGGAGAACACTTTTAGTTACATCCCTTCTCTCTCGTAACCTTCTCATTATTGCATTTATTTTTACCCTCAGGTCAGCCTGCTTAGTTAATTCTTCCTGGCTATCCGCCATGTTGGAATTAAATACAAGAATGACAAAACAAACTCTATTCACTAAGAAAATCCTAACTATTTCTTCAATAGAAGAAAACACAAATTTCACTACTCAATGCCTTTTTGCTAGGCCATATTCTTGTAATTGTACAATGCTATACACTTTCAAAATATGTCTCAGACACATTATAAACAACAAATCTCTATTTGGATGTGTTATAAAGTCTAAGCAATTTCTGCAAAAATTTCATTTTATTTAATCATAACTACTCTATTGGAAATATTATCACCATTCCTTTCTCCTCAAATTTCCACTCCTGCCCCCCAAAAAAGTCAAGGGGTTAAAACTGAACACTTTCCCATTGATTGAGACAAGACCAATGAGAAGCGCTTAAAAAAAGGACCGCAGACTTCAAAATCCCTTTCCCTCTCTATTCGGACTCGGCAGCAGTGCTGACCAGACCTCAACAAAGGGGTCTTCCCCTTTTTGGGATCTGAACTCCTAACTTTCATTCTGATTTCACATCTACTCCAAACTACACAGCAAAATGTCAGGACGTGGAAAATGAGGAAAAGTTAAGGGCAAGAGCAAGACCCGCTCATCCCGTGCCGGACTTTGATTCCCCTCCCACTGTCTTCAGCATAAGGACTAATATGCCAAGATGGACACCGTCAATGGAACAACTGACCACACCGCTGAGATTCTCGAAACAAGACAAGAAATCCAGAATCATTCTCCGTCACAACTGAAATGACGAAGAGATCATGAACATTTGTTAACTGGAGTTAACTACAACATTTTTCGCAACCAGTCCCAAAGTCAACAGACCCCGTCCAAACCAAAACGGACCCCAAACAACCCTACCTTCAACATGTATATTTTATCTATCCTTTTCTCTTCTTATCTAATAAAGATTGGATTATCTCGGACCAAAAACCTGTTGTAATGTTGTTCTTTCTCTCACACTTGAGTCCAATGATCCCATTCGCGCTAACAAATCACCCTATGGAGGAGAGCTGGTTCTCTCTTCCAAACTGAAATAATGTTAGTGTAATGTAAACACAACATTCATCTCATCCTTCTACATTTTAATTTTATTTTTCTTATAACTCTAACCAGTTGAGTTTTAGCTTTCTGTGATACATCTGATGTTATTCCTGGTTGAAATAGTTATTTTTTCCATGACAACAGATTTGTGAAAACTAATAAAGATTCAGTCTATACACAGAAATATTCTTAGCTGCTGAAAGTCTATTGATATATGATGGTTCTGCAGTGTGTTTGCTAAAAACATCTTTTGAACTGTTAACCTGAGTTGATAATTGTTGAGTGGGGTGACACTTTGTTTTTAGCCAGCAACAATGTTTTCATACTTTCCTTCAGAAAAGCCTTTGATTTTATTAAAACTTCAATTATCTTTTAAGTTCAATTAATAATTACATTACTAATTAAATATATTTTTGATTCCTGTCAAATCAAATTTCCCTTTGTACACCTTGAGTAAATATAATTTTACAAGAGTGATTTCCATTGTAAAATTGAATTTCATAAAAAACAGTGAATTTTAAAGAAGTTTTTAAAAAGTTTAGATGATTGATTATGAAATTTCAATTCTTTTTTAAGCATACATTATGCATATATTTATTTCACATGCCACATAAAGATCACAGATGCTTGTTGATTATTATAGTGCTAAATCTCATGTGATTTTCTGTTTGGCAACTTTTACCAGAAAGAAATGTGATGTAAAATATTTTTCTATGAAACGTATATTTGGGCATCAGTTTTTCTTTTAAATAAGTATTATTAAATTTGACAGACAAAGTTTTGTGAAAACCCATTTGCCAAAGGGGGGAATTGAATAAAAAATACTTAATAATACTTGTTTAAAATATATATGCATTAGGTAAATCAATAATGATGTTCCTAATTTCCTAATGACGGAAAAGGCATTTATTTTACACAACAAATATTCATGTTTCAACCTAATCATTGTCAATGTACTTAACCCAATACTTCTTCATAGATTATATACATTATACAGAGAAAATTTCAGATCAATATTCTGTGAATAACTGTGTCAAACTACATACTTATTGACCAACCCTTGTATATATATGTATGTATGTATGCATGCCAGTCGATGTTGTCCAATTCCATTTGTAGTTGGTCTA